>CM055205.1:21466104-21498604 GCA_029224185.1 Karalla daura
GCACGCTGCGCTGCGTCTGGCTGCTGTGGCGCTGCAGCCTGCGGCCGGCGGGCAAGCGCCGGGCGCTGGCCGTGGCCCTGTCCACGCTGGCCGTGTTCGTGGTGTGCTACACGCCCTACAACGCCTCGCACGTGGTCGGCTTCGTGCAGAAGAAGGACGTGGAGTGGAGGAGCTTCGCCATGCTCAGCAGCTCCTGCAACGTCTTCCTGGAGCCCGCCGTCATGCTGATGCTGTCGCCCGCCGTGCCCCGGGGCATCATGGGAAGGATGTGCGGCCGGCAGAGTCTGTCCAGCCACGTCAACGCGCTGCAGCAGCGAGGCCACAGCGCCACGCGCTGCAGCGCCGCCTCAGGGCCTCGGCCTCGCTGTCGGCCAGGAGCCGCACCGAGGAGGACCGAGGGTGACGGGGAAGGGGGCGGAGACTCTGAACCAGACGCAGGAAGAGGACGAAAAACTCTGACATCATAGGCACGTCATGAACAGCTTTGTCCCCACCTCTTTTTAAAGGGTTAATGAACTGCTAAGTGAGCTAACTAACCTAGCGTCAAGCCACCATGACTGGGTCTCTGAACACTGATCACACGTGTAACAGCTCCACCTGGTGGCGGGTCACTGATCCACTGTGGAGCTGATGCTGATGGTGCAGATCGCAGATGGAGGCGTCCTCTGTATGGAGGCTGCATGTCATCCTCTCTCTTCCTGTTTATTTATGTGCTCGTAAAATTACTTAGTTAGTTCTGTGTAGTTGGACTCAATCAGCCCATCATCACCAACATTAGGCTGAAAACTAAAACAAACATGTCAGAGTCTCATTTCTTTGTTGTCACCATCTTCCTGGACTTCCAGCTGCTCCTCACACTCCAACATCAGCCTGAGAGCCACTGATTAAAGGTGGACAGGTGAGAGAGAGAGAGAGAGGGAGAGAGAGAGAGATAGAGAGAGAGAGGGAGAGAGAGAGAGATAGAGAGAGAGAGGGAGAGAGAGAGAGAGAGAGAGAGAGAGAGAGAGAGAGAGAGGTCTCGGCTGTGAGCCAGCTGATGGCGCCACCTGGTGTCTGCAGAGGAGGTGCAGCTGGAGGCAGGAGAACCTGGTGAGCCAGCACGCTCGTCTGTTCACCCTGGAAATATTTAATTCGTCACATGATGACGTAAATAACATAATAAAAAACTTAAATAATATAATATAATGTGACTGTTCAGCCAGGGCACGTCTCACATGGGCTGTTACGCAGCCTCTCATGTGGAGAGCCAAGTTAAACAATGAAACCGTTTGGATTCAACATGGTTTCTGCCCTGGGAGTCCAGCTTCTCCTGCCACCTCCTCCTCCTCCTCCTCTTCCTCCTCCTCCTCCTCCTCCTCCTCCTCCTCTCAGGTGGAAGTCACCACATCCACCTGCGTTGCTGGGAGATGTTGTTTGGACAGAGCAGAACAAAGAGAGCGCGTGTCCAGGTTTATTAACCCAAGGAGAAGCTTATTAAAGAGCAGGCGTGAGGTGTGATGGTTCAGTCTGTGTCCGGGAGGAGAGCCGAGCTCAGGGATGGAGGACCTGCTCCTTCACTCTTCATCCAGGTGAGGAGGTGCCACCAACAGGTGTTACTGGGCACACTGGGTGGATCCGCATCTCTGATTTCTCTCATTTTAAATGTGTTGAAGTCACATTTTCTCTGTTTTGTAGATTATAAGAAGACTTTCCATGTGTTTACTGAGGTTTCCTTCAAGTGTCTTTTTAGATAGAAATCAAAGAGAAGTAAAAATAAGAAGATTAACATGTTTCTATTTCTACTGATCTATTCATCATTATCTCGATTGATAATTGTTATTTGGTGTATAATATGTTGGAAAAATGGTGAGAAATGTGCAACGTTATAGAGACTAAATAAACGTAACTTTCATAACCGATGATCAGTTAGTCAAAGCACCTGGACTCTCTGGGCTTTGAAGACGCTTCGTCTTCATCTGAAGCACTTCTTCAGTTCTGGTTGGGTCGGGGAAACCAGGATATAAACTCTCTGGATGTGGGTGGGACTGTGGCTGTGGACCATTCCCCTCGTTATGTGACAATAGGTCACATGATCCATTAACATGTTAATGTGTTAATGGTTTGCTCCTCCACTCATCAACAGTCAGCGGTCTACATACACACAAAGGAGAGAGGACACTCCTTTAAGGACACTGATGTACACATCTTGGACAAGGAGGATAGGTGGTTTGAGAGAGGAGTAAAGGAGGCCACCTACACTCATTTGGAAAGACTGACTCTGAACAGAGGAGGAGGACTGCTTCATACCACTCTGCCTTGAGATCCCAGGAAGTTCAACTGCTCATCCACATCACAGCAGCTAGCACCCTCTGGACCCTGTGATCATGAGGATCCATTCAACCCCGATCCTTCACACATTGATACAAGTTGATGAGTGGAGGAGCTAACCATTAACATTAACACGCTAATGGCCCAATCATGTGGCCCAATCATGGCCCAGGTGTTCATGTGTTAATGGCTCATGTGACCTATTGTCACATGAGGGGAATGGTCCACATCCACGGTCCCACCCGTCTTCAAACCCCAGTCCAGTCCAGTTGCCTTGACTAACCGATCATCGGATACCATGACCTGGATGAATGAGAATCTCCACAGACGTGCTAACTTTCATACATTTCATAGAAACATTTTTTTTGTCTTTAGCTAAGACTGACCAACAGAGTTTTCTCATGATGCCACATTCAAACAGTCGATACGTGGCTGTTCAAGGCTTCCAGACAAACTGACCCCCGCCCCCAGCCCCGGCCCCGCCCCGGCCCCGCCCCCAGCAACGCCCCCGCCCCGTCACGCCCCCGGCCCCCGCCCCCAGTCACGCCCTCAACCACGCCCCCGGCCACGCTGCCAGTCCCGCCCAGACCCCGCCCCAGCCACGCCCTCAACCGCGCCCCAGCCCCAGCCAAGCCCAGACCCCGCCCCCAGCCACGCCCCGGCCCTGCCCCATCCACGCTGCCAATCCCGCCCTCAGTCCCGCCCCGCCCCCGGCCCCGGCCCCGCCCCCAGCCCCGCCCCCGCCGCCATGCTGCACAGCTGCCTGCTGCTGGCCGTCTACGTCCTCACCTTCCTGCTGGGCTTCCCCGCCAACGTCCTCGCCTTCTGCACCTTCTGCCGGAAGATGCGGCGTAAGGCCGCGCCCATCGACATCCTGCTGCTCAACCTCACCGTGTCCGACCTCCTCTTCCTCGCCTTCCTGCCCTTCAAGATGAAGGAGGCGGCGGACGGCATGTTGTGGCAGCTGCCCTACCCGCTGTGCCCCTTCACCGGCTTCCTGTTCTACGTCACCATCTACACCAGCACGCTGCTGCTGACGGCGGTGAGCGTGGAGCGCTACCTGGGCGTGGCCTTCCCGCTGCGCTACTCGCTGTGCCGCCGGCCTCGCCACGCCGTGCTGGCCTCGCTCACCTTCTGGCTGCTGTCCTGCCTCAACCTCAGCGTGGTCTACATCATGCCGTACGCCCAGTGGCTGCACAGCGACAGCGGCCGCGCCCCCGCCAACGGCTCCGCCCCCGCCACCGCGGTCCCGCCGCCCCCGCCGCGCTGCTACCTGGACTTCACCTCGGCGGAGCTGGAGATCCTGCTGCCCTTCCGCCTGGAGCTCTTCGTGGTGCTCTTCTGCATCCCCTTCCTCATCTGCTGCTTCTGCTACATCAACTTCATCCGCATCCTGTGGCGGCTGCCCAACATCGGCCGGCGGCGCCGGCTGCGCGCCATCGGCCTGGTGCTGGGGACGCTGCTCGTCTTCGCCGTCTGCTTCGTGCCCTACAACGCGTCCCACCTGGTGGGCTTCGTGCGGCGGGAGAGCGAGGAGTGGAGGGACGTGGCGCTGCTCTCCAGCACCCTCAACGCCGGCATCGACCCCTTCATCTTCTACTTCTCCTCCGCCGCCGTGCGCGGCGCCTTGAACCGCTGCTGCGGCGCCATCCTGGCCAAGCTGCACCTGCTGCGCGGCTGGAGGGCGGGGTCCAGCCCCGCCCCCCCACAGAGACCCCCCCGGACCAACAAGCACAAGGAGGACATCCCGCTGTGACCTGCTGCAGGAGATGAGCTGCATGTCCTGTCCAGAGGCGGCGACATACGGCACTGAATGCTTTTTAGTTTAATACTCTTCACCTGTTCATGCAAAGAAAGCCCTCTAGATATTATTTACTCTGTAAGTGTCGAAGTAAAGAAGGCCACGCAGCACGACTGGACGGGACCAGACTGGACCAGACTGGACCAGACTGGACCAGACTGGACCAGACTGGACCAGACATGAGCAACAACCACAAAATCTGCATCAGCATGAGACGTTCACCCAGCATGTGATTTCAGAGACTTTCGGTAGAGAACAGCACAGGGCTGAAAGCAGTTGGTGTGGTGTCTGGTATGGTCCAGTCTGGTCTGGTATGGACCAGTATGGTCCAGTATGGTCCAGTATGGTCCAGTATGGTCCGGTGTGGTCCAGTATGGTCCAGTATGGTCTGGTATGGTCTGGTATGGTCCAGTCTGGTCCGGTATGGTCCGGTATGGTCTGGTATGGTCCAGTCTGGTCCGGTATGGTCCAGTCTGGTCCGGTATGGTCCGGTATGGTCCGGTATGGTCTGGTATGGTCCAGTCTGGTCCGGTATGGTCCAGTGTGGTCCGGTGTGGTCCAGTATGGTCCAGTATGGTCCGGTATGGTCCGGTATGGTCCAGTTCTGGTACTGAGGGTAGAGGAGCTCTCTCTGATGACTATTGATGAAGATGTTGTGACATTGCAGCTGTGGGTCTCACAGGGTTAATCTGGACTTTAGGCTAGAAAGTAGACCTGCTACCCACATATAACACTGGTTTGACTGGTTTGACCTTTCTGTGCTTCTCTGTTCCTCCCAACCAGCGGCTGAAGAGAATGGACGATCATCGCCTGTTGATCTTTGAACTTTGCTTGTGAATACGTGTTTGCAGCATCACTGGGCGACACATCAACGAGTAAAAGGAAAGGAGCTGGACATCAGAGCGTGTGTGTCTGAATGGATCGGTTTGAGATGTTCTTCATCTCCTCAGGTTCACAGCTCAGACGGGGCTGCACACGTCACGCTTGGTCCCAGCCGAGAAGCAGCTTCACCTGGCTGGTCAGGTGACCATGTCTAGATTTAACATTCACATTTATTTTGATTTCACTTTTAACATTTGGATTTAGATCTTAGATGTTTAGATTTAAATGTAACAATAAATGTAAGATTTATAACAAATTATTATATTCCTGTGTCAAATAAAGGCAAAAGTGAAGTGTGCAAATGTGAGGAAAACTAGATGAGAGTATTTTGTAACTGAATTTAAACAATCACCTCCTCATATCCGGCCTCTACAGTACATGTGAATGAGGCTATGGATGAATCTCTCTCTGGATACACACACACACACACACACACACACACACACAGAGCAGGTCAAATATCCTCCATCGTGAGACTGTTTAATCAGAGGTGAGAGTTTTACAGCAAGCGGCGGATGAAGCAATTAAAAAAGCCGGGGAAGTTCACTGAGCAGCTCTGAGCTAACATGGAGTTCAAAGCGCAGACAGGAAGTGTAAACAGAGATTATACAACGTGTTCTAAAGCGCGTCCATGTAGAACTTCAAACAGGAAGTGACTGATAGCCGCCCTCCGGCCACTTCCTGTCAGTGCTAATGAGACGGCGCTCCGATGCAGCGCGGCGCTGGCTGCTCCAGGACGCTCCCACACACATGGACTCCATGACTCCATGACATCTGGCTCTTTGAATGCTGATCTGGCAGCCACACAGGCTGCACTCTGATTGGCTGTCTGACCTGCCACTCACATGAAGGATGTAGCTTTACGGGACTTCACCTGTCTCCACTCAGTCACTCAGAGTTCATGTCACGTCCACTCGTGTTGCCAGTGATCAGCAGTGATCGTGAACGTCACACCCGTCACCGCCTCTCCTCACCTCCAGCGCGTTTGTCAAACCTCACACACACACACACACACACACACACACACACACACACACACACACACACACACACACACACACACACACACACACACACACACACACACACACACACACACACACACACACACACACACACACACACACACATACACACACGTGTTGTTTCATACATAGAGCATTTATTCAAAAACAAAAGTTAAATATAACAACCAAATACAAAGGCTCAATTAGGACCAGGATCAGATCAGATCAGATGAGTGTTAAGACATAAAAAGGTCTTGACGTACAGTTTTATTTCTAAAAGTGACACCATTTCATAATCACACAGGAAAAGAAGCACATTAATAATAATAATAATGAAAGACAGAAACCCAAACAAACATGACTGTGATATGCAGCCGAGCTCAGAGGCCTGAGGCTCGGTCGGGCGCTCGGACCGGCTGTAAACGTCTCATATTCACATTAGAAGAAGAAGCGGAGGGTGAAAGAGCTCGGGATTCATTGGAAGGTTAATAAATAATGCTACTTGGGGTGTAACACCCGCTACAACGCTGCGCTCTGATTGGTTAGAAGGGTTTTGGGTTGTGCTTGTGAGTGCGCACCCACTGAGCCCCGCGCCGCAGGCCGCTTGGTCCGGTCGGCTCCACTCTGCTGCTGCAGGACGCTGCTCTTGGCATAAGTCGAGGTATCCACACACACACACACATATATATATATATATAAATATATACATATACATATATATATTTATACGTATATACACACACACACACTTTACAGTATCGTCATGTATCAATATAAACTCATTGAAGTTAAGATCTCCTTTGATTTACTTTTAAATTCAGCACCATTGGGAAAGGCACAGTTCTGTTAGCAGACAAATCTGCCCAGGGATGAAACCTCCTCCTCCTCCTCCTCCTCCTCCTCCTCCTCACTTTTACATCTCTACGTAGAAATATATCAGAGCTCAGACTAGAAATGCTTCGTCTTGTGCAGAGGAGGCGTGGGACCGTGGGGACGTAATGTGAGCGACGAGGAGACGAGACGTAAGGCTTCCTGTCACAGCCGGACACTCGGCCGCTGGGCTTCAAGTAAGACCGGAGGCTGCTGGGCACACGCACGCACACACACACACACATACACACATACGCACGCACGCACGCACATACATACGCACATACATACGCACGCGCACGCGCGCGCGCGCACACACACACACGCACACACACACATACATACGCACGCACGCACACACACACACACACACAGGCGCACGCACGCACGCACGCACGCACACGCACTCACGCACGCACGCACACACACAGCTCTGCTCGGACTCTTTAAGCGCAGTGAAACCCTACCCCCCCCCCCCCCCCCCCCCCCCCCCCTTCAGGCATGAGTGACCCAGGGGTCAGTGAACGCGTCACCGAGGACCCCAAACCACAAACAAAGAACAACGGTTAAAAACCTTCATCTGACATCTTCAGCATCAGGCACTTATGGATTCTCTCCATCATCCTCTGGAGAACATTCCTCATTGTCACCAGCCCCCCCCCCCCAGCCCCCCCCCAGCCCCCCCCAGCCCCCCCCCCCCACACACACACACACAGACGTACGCAGCACCTGCTTGCTCTGCACCTTATTGCACTGACTGGGTTGAGGAGTAAAGTGGGAGGAGTCAGATTTTGCTAAAAACTGAATGTTAGTCGTGAATTAAAGTGAGAGCGTCATAAATAGCAAAGAGCAGAGAAAAGAATCACAGAAACACTCAACGTTTGGTTTTTGCACCGAGCTGAGAGGGAAGTGAAGGCATCGTCATCGCTGCTGTTTGGGGAGGAGGGGGGGGGGGGGGGGTCGCGAGCCTTGTTGCCATGACAACCAGAGAGACGACACCTGGCAACGGTAACCGAGGGCCCACAGATGAAAGAAAAGACAACAGCTGTAAGAAGCAAACTGCATTGTCACCTGGACAGGTGGCTGAGGACAGGCTCCGCCCCCTGCTGCAAACAAACACTGGATTAAAAACAAACAAAAGAAAAGAAAAACAACAACAATTCAAGAATAAAGACTCAAGTCTGCTGCCACTGCCTCAGAGGACAGGATGCAGCCAAGGAGGCGGAGCTTGGAGACGATTGGCTGGCTTGGTTTGCATAAAGAGGAGGAGGAGGAGCAGGAGCAGGAGGAGGAGCAGGAGGAGCAGGAGGCGTTCAGGCGAAGTACATGGTCCTCAGTGTGTCGTGGTGGATCTGCACGGCCTTGGCCAGCGCCTGCGGGTCCCGGCCGTTGCTCTGCCCTGAGACGTGGCTGCCCTCAGCACTGAGGAGGAGACAGGAGGAGACAGAGGAGGAGGAGACAGAGCAGGAGACAGAGGAGGAGACAGGAGGAGACGGAGGAGACAGGAGGAGACAAAGGAGGAGACAGGAGGAGACAGGAGGAGGAGGAGACAGAGGAGACAGGAGGAGACGGAGGAGACAGAGGAGACAGGAGGAGAGGGAGGAGGAGGAGACAGGAGGAGACAGGAGGAGAGGGAGGAGGAGGAGACAGAGGAGGAGACAGGAAGAGACAGGAGGAGAGGGAGGAGGAGGAGGAGACAGAGGAGGAGACAGGAGGAGACAGGAGGAGACAGAGGAGGAGGAGACGGAGAAGGAGACAGAGGAGGAGGAGACAGGGGAGGAGACAGAGGAGGAGACAGGAGGAGACAGGAGGAGAGGGAGGAGGAGAGGGAGGAGGAGACAGAGGAGGAGACAGGAGGAGAGGGAGGAGGAGACGGTCACTTCAGACACTTTACCCCCCCTTTCTGCTCTCTCCCAGCTTCATGTATTCAGTGGTTCTAGTTAAAGTTTCACTTTAGATTTCTTGTAGTAAATGTATAGAATGCATCATTACAAACTGTTACACTGTTACATGACACACTAACTGTTACACTGTTACATGACACACTAACTGTTACACTGTTACATGACACACTAACTGTTACACTGTTACATGACACACTAACTGTTACACTGTTACATTACACACTAACTGTTACACTGTTACATGACACACTAACTGTTAGAAAATGATCAGTAAGCTAAAAACATCAGTGATGAATAAAAATCATTGTACAGTATGGTTACGACTATCATCATGCTTCGCAGCGCCTCCTCCCAGCAGCAGCGGCCTCCTCTACCTGTCGTGCTCCTTGTCCACCAGGTGGTAGCGGGCTCTGAAGGCCACCAGGTGGGCGTAGTAGGCGGGGGCGGGGATGGAGACGGAGCGCGTGCAGCGGACGTAGGTGTGGCACAGCTGGTAGGTGAGGAGCTGGAACTCATCGCCCGTGAAGCAGTTATCATCCCACAGGACGTGGTAGTGGGAGGGCCGGCTGGTACCCTGAGGGGGGAGGGGGGGGGGGGGGGGGGGGGGGGGCACCGGGGTGAGGAGGAGCTCAGCAGACCTCACCTGACCTCACCTGAGCAGGCGGGGTCACTCACCTGGATGCCGGCGTGGCTGCAGAGGTAAAAGTCGAACTCGTAGGGGTGGGTGATGTCTGTGTCCACCGTGGTACCGGCCGGGATGTTCCCACTGCGTCCAACCTGAGAGCAGAGCCCACCTCAGAACATCTACACATGGTTCCATCCAGGAGCTACCATCCACAGACCAGGAGCTACCATCCACAGCCCAGGAGGTACCATCCACAGGCCAGGAGCTACCATCCACAGGCCAGGAGCTACCATCCACAGGCCAGGAGGTACCATCCACAGACCAGGAGGTACCATCCACAGGCCAGGAGCTACCATCCACAGACCAGGAGCTACCATCCACAGGCCAGGAGGTACCATCTGGACTGTAGATGGTATCATCCAGATGGTACCATCCAGGGTCCAGATGGTACCGTCCAGAGTCCATATTCTCAACACGATGGTTTACAACAGCGAGGATGAGGAGGAGGAGGAGGAGAGGATGAGGAGGAGGAGAGGATGAGGAGGAGGTGTGTTGATCCTGTGGTGTGGTCCTCACCCTCTCGTTTCGATCCGCACAGAAGAGTCGGGTGTGGTGTCTCTTCTGGACCACGATGTAGGTGATGCCCGGCTGGTAGTCCTTCTCCAGGCTGATGCAGGCCTCCCTGATGGCCAGCAGCTCGTAGTACAGCACCTGGAGAGAGACACACACACACACACACACACACACACACACACACACACACACACACACACACACACACACACACACACACACACACACACACAGTTCTCTAGATATTCTCTATAACATGACGCGTCCTTTTGTCAGCGTGGACATGTGGACATGTTAGTGACGTCCAACACTTTGGTCGACCTCAGATGTTTTAAATGTGCTTTCATCATTAAATAATGAAAGGTTGAGAGAGTGTGTGTGTGTGTGCCCTCCCGGGGCCCCACCTGTCTGAACTGGCCCTCGGACACTCCGTCCCGGTAGAAGATGATGCGTGTGGGTTTGTAGCGTGTGGACTTGTAGAACTGGATGAGCAGCTCCCTCACCATGGAGGCCAGGTCCTGGATCACCTCCTGCCTGGGCCTCTGCACCCGCACCGTGGCACAGTACCTGCTGGGGTGGGCGTCCATGCTGCCCACCACCTACACACACACACACACACACACACACACACACACACACACACACACACACACAGGCAGTCAGAGGGAGCAGCATGTGTGACATGCTCGATGTTCTGCATCATTAGAACCTGAGGACGTCTCTGAGGACAGCAGCTGATCTGTGTCTCTGGGTTCTCTGCAGCATCTCTGCATGTTTGCACAGTTGCATCACACAGTAAATGTTGCAATGTGTGCCATTATAGCAAGAAATTAATTAAAGCTCATGTAATGCTTTTCTGTCTCACCGCAGCGATGGACGGCTTCTTCCCGTCTCCAGCAGGAGGATGAGTGACGTCCGCTCCCAGGAAGATGACGGGCTGCTGGAAGACCTGCGGCCTGATGGAGGAGAAGGGGAGAGAGAGGAGAGGAGAGGAGAGGAGAGGAGGGGAGGGGGGGGGGGCTTCAGCTGAACAGTTGATTCACCTGAGCTCATGATGATGTCACAGGTAACAACTTCTTTTAACTAACTTTACACTAGAAAGAGACAGATAGATGATAAAGAGACATGTAGATAGAGATGGAGAGGTAGATAGGGAGATATAACTATATATCTATATCAGGATAGATGCCATAGAGACGGTGGAGACAGACAGGTGCTGTGGCTGTACCGTTGCTGAGGCACCAGGATGTTGTTGATGCCTCCCAGCTTCACGTTGATCTTGAGGCAGAGGTTGGACAGCGTCTGAGGAGACGTCTTCACCACGTTCTTCACCTGGACACACTGAGTGGCCATGCCCAGCAGAGTGTCCCCGACACGCTTCACCTCAGCTGAGGACCACAGACCTGTTACTGCTGACCAGCTAACCAAGTGACCAAGTAACCAGCAAATAATAACAATCATAATGATCATAAAGACATTGGTTATTTGAATTACAAATAATAACAATAATAACAATATGAAAATAACTAGAATGACATAATAATAATAAGACTGAGGGTGAGCTGTTAGCATTAGCATTAGCAGTAAGGACGCCTCTAATGAACCTGGGCTTCCTCTGGGCAGGGGCAGCTCTCTGCTCCCAGCCAGGTTCTCACCATAGACTGGAGTCTTCCCCGGCAGGATGACGATGATGAGCTGCAGGCCTCCATACGTGTTCTTCAGGTGTCTGAACATGGGCTCCACGCTGTCTGCGCCCTGGGCGTATTTACAGAAGCACGGCTGGCCCTGGATGGGCATCCCAGCATCCTTAGAGATCTTACGCAGCTGGTCAGTGAAGCTCCTGCAGGAGGAGGAGGAGGAGGAGGAGGAGGAGCATCGTCACTGGTCACTGTCTGATCATGAAGATCATGTGGTGGTGACCATGAGATCAGAAAGAGCTCTGCTCAGTCAGCTCTCCACTGCTTTCACAGTCACAGCCTGGAAAGGTCTGGACTACCAACACAATGAGACAGGAAGGGCCTTCATTCCCTTCAATTCATTGATCAACTTGTTGACACCTTTAAGGCCCTGCAGACAGCCTGAAGAAGCTGACAGGATAGTTTCAGTTCCATCTGGCTCTGTGACTAAGCTGCTACCCTGACCTGTGTCTGTGTGTGTGTGTGTGTGTGTGTGTGTGTGTGTGTGTGTGTGTGTGTGTGTGTGTGTGTGTGTGTGTGTGTGTGTGTGTGTACTGACTTGAGGATCTCCTCCCTGCACTGCCTCTGGGTGGCGAAGCAGGCGATGGCCCACATCTTGATCTCCACCCCGGTGTGGAACTGTTTCCCCCGCATGTCCCACACCCCGTGACTCGGAGTGGCCACCGTCCGGTTCTGCAACGACAGTGCAGGGTTGATCTGCTGGGCCACACACACACACGCACAGGTATAGATAGACATACAGAGAGATACCCATATAGATATGTACAGACACACACACACACACACACACACACACTCTGCAGTCATCAGGATGATCCTCACCTGCACCGATCGATTGATCAGCTGATCGTGGATTCTGATCTTGATATTTGATATTCAACGGTATCAACTATAATTTCTACCTACAGAACTATAAAATCAATATATCTTCATATATAATTAGTCAATAATCTGTTCTTGTTCCTTGTTATGTGTTGTGATTGCTTCCCTAGACTGATCCAGTCTAGAGCAGAACATCAAATCCAGAACTAGAAGATGCAAACACTGAGATGAAACGATCGAGATGCAGGAAAGATGACATGAAACAGTTCAAACATCACACCAGAAGACACGTTGACCCACACTCACATAGTTCTACACTAGGCCTTGTTCTTCTTCATCACTTTCTATGAAGTGTTCCACCATAAATGTTTCTCTCTTCAAACCAGTGATTTAAGTTTCACCTCCAAAGAAAACACTGCTCTCACACACACACACACACACACACACACACACAGACACAGACACAGACACAGACACAGACACAGACACAGACACAGACACAGACACAGACAGACAGACAGACAGACAGACAGACAGACAGACAGACAGACAGACAGACAGACAGACAGACAGATGGATATGAAGTGTGATTTAAAGGGACGGTACCATAAACTGTTCAGAGCTCACCCTGCCGCCATACTGCAGCATGGGGGCCGGCAGCACGCGGCCCGTCACCTGAGCCATCTCATCCCGCACCCGGAACTGGAACTCCTGAACAAACGGATCGGACTCATAGTTGGCGCTACGCACCTGAGGAAGAGAGAGGGAGGGGTTACTAACAGGAGGAGGAGGAGGAGGCGGAGCAGGAGGCTCTTCCTCTCACCAGTCTGCTGATCTCCTCCTGCCTGTCGGGAGCAGACCGGGCCGTGGCTTTGATCATGGTCGACGTCTGGTTGTCGGTCAGCTTCTTGATGCAGCGCTGCCCAGCAACGATGTTACACACCTGCAGAGACAGCAGCCAGTCAGAGCCCCCAGAGCAGAACCACAGTGCTGGTCCTTCTAGTCCAGCTGCCTAGCATGACCCTGGTCCTGGTCCTGGTCCTCCACAGCTGATGAGAGGAACTTTGTTGAGACATCCGAGAGGTTCAACAGGAGCCGTTTCATTTCCAGGTTTGATTCAGGTGTTCTGTTCAGAATATTTCTATCACGGATAGAGATTAGTACTATCTCTGCAGTCGATCTATTCGTCTATGACTTTCTCAAATGTTTGGTTTATAAATTCCTTCTCAAGTTTCCTGATGAATGGGTTAGTTGCTGCAGCTCTGAAGGAAAGCCCCTAGCGGCTTGGGTCTGGCTGCAGGGCCGTGGGGCTGCTCACCTCCAGGGGCAGGTAGGTGTGTTTCTGCTCCTGGCCCACCTGCAGACAGGGCAGGTGTGGGTACTTGAGCTGCAGGTTGTACTTCTCTCTGAAATACTGAGCCACCGTGCGCTCTACGGTCTGACCGTTCTCCAGCTGCAGAGGGAACCTGAGGAATGTCGGAGGTAACCAGAGTTTAGGGTCTGAGAAAAGCAAAGAAAGCCAGAGCAGCTCTGAGCGTGTGTTCAGCTCAGAGGCGTGATGCAGAAACCCACGTCTGGAGGCTGGCGGGCCGGCGGGTCACGTTGCACACTCGGTACTTCCTGCGCATGGTTCCACAGTGGGTCACCTCCACCTTCAGACCTGAGGAACCAGGAGCAGATGAGTCGGCTCGGCTGAAGACCCTTAGGGCAGGGGATCACTAGCATCTTTTCAATTCTGATTGCGATTATGCTTTTTAATTCTGGCACTTTTCAATTCGTAATTTCGATGCCACCATACGTTTATTCTGAACATTAAGTGAGAGTAAAATGCAGTGCAGGTTAACAGCTGCCCATAACCAACCCAGGCTCTACGTTAATGACCTTTAACGGTTCTAGCAGACAGATCTGCTTGTCTCTTCTCTGGTTATCACGTGACCTTTCTGGATCTTTGTGGAGAGCTCTCTCACTGGGGTTGAGGAGGAAGACACCACCTCCCACCACCAGGGGGCAGTCAGCAGGTGTCACTGTTGGGCCTTCTCTGGGCAAGTCAGACTGTTTCTGTCTGAGCTTTTCGCAGCTCAAAATGCCAAAGATATGAACGAGAACACAGTGAAACAGTGGCGAGAAGATAGCAGTGTGTGTTCCAACCTCAGAGGAGAGAAACATTAATAGAGAAGATGTGTAGAAACCTAGAAGTAGGTGCCCAGAGCAGGGTGGTTCTGCGGTTCTGATGTGGAACAGAGTCTGGTTCCTAAGCCTAGCTTCACTTGGCCCACTCACATCGGCGTCTCACCTTTGATCTCTTTGGTGAACTTGACCCGGTGGGAGTCGGCCAGGGGCCGCGGCTGCTCGTCGATGTTGTGGATGTCCAGGACCTCACACATGAACTGGATGACGGGCTGAGCTTTGTAGAACGCTGTGGCTGACACTGAAACCAGACCACAGCAGGTCAGAGTGCCAGGCTGTGGCTACGCTTCCACAGAAACATCAATGACCTGGTGAGAACCAGACTGGTGCCAGTCAGGCTGAATCTCTCCATATTAACAACTGATTGATGATCCTCAGAAGAATCAGGTCAAATCTGGACTGGTCACATGATCAGACACGGAAACATGTGTCAGCATTTTACAGCAGTTACTTCCAACCTTCTGTTCCGCTCTCAGAAATCATGACTGTGAAATGTGAACCTATTCCTCTGAAGGGGAGCTGTAGCGGTTGGATGGAGTATTTATCCTTCAAGTAGAAGCTGTGAGTCTCTTCTCATATGATACTGTTTCTATACAAATCTGGCTCCTTTTAATGCTGATCTGGCAACTACATCTGTGCTCCACTCTAATTGGAAGTCTCTGCTGTTGTCACACTACGTTTCAGCCTCCTTTAAAACCTGGCATTTCTACGTGACTGAGGACGGGATGCTGTCTGAGGAGCAGCTCAGCCTCTGGACTGCTCTCTCAGTCCACTCACCATCAATGTTGAGCATCATCTTCCACATGGCCGGTCGTACCGACTGGTGGAAGCCGAACCAGACCTCCCTGCCTCCTCCCAGCGGGTGGTCGTATCCCTCCGGGGAGGAGAAGAAGGAGCGTCCCACAGGCGTGTACCTACCGAGGTGAACCAGAGGTTAGCGCGGCTCCAAAATAAAGCTCTGGGTTCACTGGGGGCAGCTGGAGCTATGGGCCTGAAACCTCAGGAGGCTAAAAAGGTTTTTCCTCCGTGGCTCTAAAAGCTATTTTGGTTAATGGATTCACCAAATGTCTGGTCTCAGAAGAAGCTTGAATCCGTCCAGAGCACACGGGCTGCCAGGGCTCAGGTGTCCAGAGCACAGCTGTTTCTCCACGTGAGGAGCATTGTGGTTAAAACGCTGAAAAATTCATTGAGAAAGGACTAAAAGCTGCAGGTGCATCAATCACTGGCTCGTTGACATGACAACAACTCGTCTCACAGCTGATCGACAGCTGTTTACCACACCTCCACCTGCGCTTTCATCTTCTCTTCCAGCCCCACTGTTGAACCCTCAGGAGATGTTCTAATGAGGATGAGGACTTTCACTGAGCTAGTGTGTTTTCACCCACAACTGTTGACATCAAATACTCAGACATTTTGGGAGATTTTAACCCATTAAATGTCATGATTTGTTATGATGTCAGGCAAAAAACAGAGACTGGAAAGTGTGTGAAACAACATGTTCTAAGGCAGGGGTAGGGAGCCTGTTCCACAGAGGGCCATGTGGCTGCAGGTTGTTGTTCCAACCAGTCGTCTGTCTGAACTCTCAAATCAGTTGATAAACCAAATCAGGTGTGTTGCTGTTTGGTTGGAAGAAGAACCTGCAGCCACATGGCTCTTTGTGGAACAGGTTCCCTAGCCCTGTTCTAAGGGTTATGTTGGTGGATTATGTGACGTAATCTCTTCCACACTTATTCACTCTGCAAGGACGTAACAACATCCTCCAACATCCAACCTCCTGAGCGTTATCAGAAGTTTTGAAACATCACTTTTATTCCGTGAGGAACTGAAGGAAACAGCTACTGTGTCATGTAGAGGGTGTGTCCTCAGTGAGGTTGAGGACTCACTCACTTCATGGAGGGCAGGTGTCTGAGCACCACGTCCACGGCGTGGACCGGGTTGGTGCAGATGGGTTTCTCCAGGTCTCCGGACTCGGCCACGGCTCGGCCCGTCAGCACCTCGTGCAGCATGTGCCAGCTGACCAGCGACACAAACTTGATGGAGACCTTGAAGGGCCGGTCCTTCCCACCATCGCCCGGCAGAGTGACGTCCAGGTCCACCTGAGGAGAGATCTAGTTTTATAGCCTGTTTCTACAGGATTACTATTGTTTTCCATTGGTTGGGGATGGTCAAGGTTTTGTTCTGAAAGGAACTGTGATGTGTGTGTTTGATGACAAGATGAGGAGAAGATTAGAAGTAATAACAGCACAAAGACAGTGATGTCTCACAACACTTAATGTGAAGAGTTGTAATTCAGATTTAAATATAAACAACAAGTAAACATTACACACAGTCCAAAGAATGCATTTTGAGTGCTGGAAAACTGCCACAAAGATGTGTTGAAACAGGTGGAGAAAAGCTAAATGTGTGTGTGTGTGTGTGTGTGTGTGTGTGTGTGTGTGTGTGTGTGTGTCTCACCCCTCCAGCAGCAACAGGTAGGGGGTTAGCAGTGTAGAGGCTCTTCTTGCCATCATAGACGGGCAGGCAGTCTCCAAAGATGGTCACCTTGAAGTGTTGGACCATGGAGTCCACCACCTCCCTGAGACCAGCAGCAAACACAACAGTTAGACCCAGAACCTGGACCAGGACCAGGACCAGGACCAGGACCCGGACCAGGACCAGGACCAGGACCAGGACCCGGACCCGGACCAGGACCAGGACCAGGACCAGGACCAGGACCAGGACCTGGACCCGGAGCCTCCTCTCACCTGTTGACCCTGCGTGGACACTTGTCAGGCTTGATGTCGACCTCGTACAGGTAGACGTCGATCTTGGGGATCTCCACCTGGAAGCAGTTTGCCAGAAGCTTGATGGGCTTCCCGATGGTGCCATAGCCTGGTCGCCGTGGCAACGGAAACAGGGCTGGGGCTGCAACAGCTCCTACGGCTCCTGAGACGACGCAACAACACAGAAAGAAATCATGAAGATAACATTCACAACACTGAGCAGGTCTAAAAAACTACAGGACATGTCCATCCTCGGTCGTTCTCTAGTTTCTCTGATGGAACACAAAAAACTCTGGAGCCATGTCCACCCACGTCTTATCCAGCCAGTCTAACGAGAGTCCACTAAATCTGATTTTGTTGCTTTTCTTTCTGTTTGATTGCTAGACATCACACCACCCACCATGTTCATAGTGGATTGGATCAGGATAAACATGATAAACATCATAAACATTTCCTTTGTAAAATTTAAAATCAAAAGCTGACATTTTACAACTAGAAAAGCATGACCAAAAAGTTTGGGAAAGACTATTCTATGTGATATCACATAGAACAGTATGTCTTTATATTTCTATGCATTTGAAGCGTTTCTGAATAGTCAAGTGAATGACATGCTGGAGTTTGATGCCAACTCTGTTATCCCCAACAAACCCTAACGCTAACCCATCCCCCATCCCACCCTAACCCAAACCCTAACCCTAACGCTAACGCTAACCCATCCCCCATCCCACCCTAACCCTAACGCTAACGCTAACCCATCCCACCCTAACCCGAACCCTAACCCTAACGCTAACCCATCCCCCATCCCACCCTAACCCTAACGCTAACCCATCCCCCATCCCACCCTAACCCGAACCCTAACCCTAACGCTAACCCATCCCCCATCCCACCCTAACCCTAACCCTAACGCTAACCCATCCCCCATCCCACCCTAACCCGAACCCTAACCCTAACGCTAACGCTAACCCATCCCCCATCCCACCCTAACCCTAACCCTAACGCTAACCCATCCCCCATCCCACCCTAACCCGAACCCTAACACTAACCCTAACACTAACCCAAACTCATCCCACCCTAACCCTAACGCTAACGCTAACCCTAACCCATCCCACCCTAACCCTAACGCTAATGCTAACCCTAACCCATCCCACCCTAACCCTAACGCTAACGCTAACCCTAACCCTAACCCATCCCACCCTAACCCTAACGCTAACCCATCATCTGCTTCTGCACGTCCCCACCCATCTACAGCAAGACACCGGAGCAGAAACAGAGAATGTGATGACAGAAGGAAGGAAGTGGTTGATGGAGAGGAGGGAGCAGCCGGGACTGACGGTCACGGTTCTTATCGTGTAAAGCACTTTGGGCTGCTTCTTTTGCTGTGTCAGTAAAGTTTGATTGACTGGAGGGTAAGGAACCTAAGGCAGACGAGCTGAACAGTCTCACACACACACACACACACACACACACACACACACACACACACACACACACACACACACACACACACACACACACACACACACACACACACACACACACTCTCTCCTCCTGACTGACGCGGCCCTGCCAGACGGCGTGGGCCGTGGGCGGGTGACACACCACGCCGGTTTGACACCGATTATCAGAAATGCCAAACTGGAAACTGGGAGGAGAGACGCTGACGTCACTCCAACGCTCACTTTCCACCAACATGAGTCACAGAAGCCCCACACACACACACACACACACACACACACACACACACACACACACACACACACACACACACACACACAGCTATGATGTCATTAAAACAGAACAAGAAATGATTGTTTCCAAAGTTTGACTAATTTTTACTACAAAATCTTGATTTCTAAACTATGTTCATATATCAATAATTACATCAATTAAAAAATATGTCGTTTGTTGCAGTTCAAGTCAATTTGACGATGACATGGTCAATATATTAACATCAATGTTGATAACGTATGAATAATTAAAATGATCAATTTGTCAATTCATCAATAGGTTCCCTGCTATCTTCAAAAGGAGACAGCTGATGAGTTGCAGATTCAGTCCTTAACCGGTTGTTTCATTATTATCGTTCTTAAATTATATAGTATTACACTGGAGAAGGTGAGAGCAGCAAGTTTAGACAATTCCTCTAAAAACAAACTTAACCAATGTGTTTTTAAATGCTCGAATCACCCAGTTTGATGATCTATTAGTTTCTGGAGTGATTATTGGTTCAATGATCAATTATTGATCTAATGATGCTGAGCTGTAAAGGACAGGAGCACCAGTATCTCCCAGTGAATCGCTGCCTCTGATTGGTCCCCCTGGTCACTACCTCCCCTGAGTCGTTGTCATGGCGACGGGCGCGTTGCCCGTCGTCTCCATGGTAACGACAGGCGCACCGACCGGAGGAGGGAAAACAGGTGCCGGCAGATTGGTCTCTTTAGTGTAGAAGATGAAAAGATAAAAACAGATTATTTGAAATATTTCCACAGGCTGGACTGCACTCCTGCTCCGTCCTGTTTCTGCAGTTCCAGAAGACGTTAGTCAAACTCAAACCTGAAATGTTTTATTTGATTAAGAATTATATTAGACAATCAACTTTCACAGATGTCAGAACTTTTCCTGATGAAAAATGTCAGCGTCCATGCTCCTGGTTCTTCCTCAGTCTCTGGCTCCTCCTCAGTCCCCTCCTCAGTCTCTGGCTCCTCCTCCGGTTACTCCTCAGGTTCCTCCTCTGGTTCCTCCTCAGTCTCTGGTTCCTCCTCAGTCTCTGGTTCCTCCTCTGGTTCCTCCTCAGTCTCTGGTTCCTCCTCTGGTTCCTCCTCAGTCTCTGGTTCCTCCTCAGGTTCCCCCTCAGTTTCTGGTTCCTCCACAGGTTCTTTCTCAGTCTCTGGTTCCTCCACAGGTTCTTCCTCAGTTTCTAGTTCCTCCATAGGTTCCTCCTCAGTCTCAGGTTCCTCCTCAGGTTCTGGTTGCTCCTCTGATTCTGGCTCCATCATATCAGGCTGGATGTGGAGCATCACTCCATCACTGCAGCAGAGCTCCAGTTGCCACTTAGTGAAGGAGAACAAGCTGAGGAGCTGCTGAGGACTAGGAACCGTATTGTTACGTGAACCTAATCGAAACTGAAACTTAATTTGGCTTTCTGACCCCCAGACTACAATGGTAGGGTACTACTGCAGACAGTAGCTGGGGGGGGGGGGTCCAACACTGGGGTACTGCTCACCCCAGTTCACCACTGGTGAGGCAGACAGGCCTCGCCACCCTGGGACTGGCCCTGGCACAGGGCCATAAAATATATTGCTTGCATGATCATTTATGTGAGTGGCAGGCAAAACAGCCAATCAGTGCTTAGCCTACATGTGGTTGCCAGATCAGCATGAAAGGAGCCAGACCTGTTCAGAGACAAAGTGTAATACTCTAGTGCAATACTCTTACAGCTATAAAAATGATTGTAAAATGACTGAAAATTAGACTGAGGTGTTTCTAATAGTACTAGTGTTCCGTAGCTTCCATGTTAGCAACAAAGAACTAATAAATGCTCCATTCATCTGTGCTCTGCTGCTACTGTATCGTGGGTGGAGTATGAATGGGCTGGTTTCAGTGAACCAGTTTGGCCCTTTTCACCCCTCCCAGTCCACTACTGCCCCCAACAACATCAATAATACACAAGCTGTGACTCACAAATTGTGGCCCCGGGCAACAAACTGAATCGACCAACGTCCTGTTGATCTCCATTGGTTTCTAATTATCAGTGGCCTTCAGTCAATGACCGGGGAAACTGTGGCAGCAGCTGGTGTGAGGAGCTGCCACACACAGATGAACACACTCATTTACATTCTCCCCGGCCACTTCACTTTTCAAAAACGTACATTTAAAAAAAATGTCTAATGTCCCACAACAGGTTCATTGGTCACTGCTAATCCAGGTTTTTCAGCATGCATTGGAACCCTGTGCTGAACGT
This sequence comes from Karalla daura, assembly GCA_029224185.1. Taxonomy (NCBI): domain Eukaryota; kingdom Metazoa; phylum Chordata; class Actinopteri; order Chaetodontiformes; family Leiognathidae; genus Karalla; species Karalla daura. The sequence continues at coordinate 21,487,503 of CM055205.1, forward strand.
ACTCACACACACACACACACACACACACACACACACACACACACACACACACACACCCCTCCCTGACACCCAGCCAGCCTCTCTAACTTCAGGCACACCTGACTGGATCAGCACCTGCCTATGACAGCTGGCACAGAGTGACGTAGCAGCACGAGCAACCTGCGAGACTGGTTCACACACACACACACACACACACACACACACACACACACACACACACACACACACACACACACACACACACACACACACACACACACAGGCTGTTTTCTGTTTCTTCCATGGTTCCGCCACACACACACGCACACAGGGAACCACCAGCATGGTTCTGTTCACACATAGAGGGCTATTTCTTATTACACTGTGGACTCTGTTGATAAATGACTTTATGCCAGTTTAAATGCATGTTAGATGACATTATAGAACCTCTGGTCCTCCAAGCCCCGTCTGAAATCATGAATCATGAAAGTTTCGATCTATATTTCAAATAAAGTGCATTAAAATCACAAACCTCACTGTCTACACGAGTTTAAATGAAGCACACACACTCACACACACCCACAGACACACTCTCCCCCCACACAAACCTTATCGGATGTGAAAAATAACTGCTAGATTAGAAATGTGCAAGGACAACAATGCGACGCTTACACACATACATTTCACGCATGCAGTCACACACCCTCTTACTCTCTTTCTCACGCGCGCGCGTACACACACACACCGTGTCCATTTTTAACACTAACAGACTTGTTGCGTTCCCGGGCCTGACCCGGTACCACCACCACTAACCCCACCACCTCCTCCTCCTCCTCCTCCTCCTCCTCCGCTCCCACCTGTTGTTCCGATTTCCATTCATGAGGTCTCAGTCCGGAGGACCCGGCCCCGCTGGTTACTGCTCCTCCCCCTGCTCAGGTCGCTCCGTGGCAGGGCTGCCCCTGCTGGCCCTACTCCCCCGGATCCGGACCGGGCCGCTCCGGGTCTCCTGGGCTGGACTCTCCTCCTGTTTCTGCTTCTCCTCCTTCTTCCCAAACTTAGACAAGATGTCCGCGCTTCCGTCCTTTTAGAACTGTTGGTCTCGCGCCCGAGAGCAACTCGGCATTTTCCGTCAGGTTCTTCGGGCTCGCTCGGGTCTCCTCGAGCTTGGGCTCGAGCTCGGTTCGGTTTCGGTGGAAGGCTCGTTAGCAGCGCGAGAAGCTAACGGCTAACCGGCAACCTGACACCCCGCACCACGCTGTGTTTAACCCGCTCAGCGCTCTGAGCGGCTGGCTCGGCTGGTGACAGTGACACCGCAGGGTTCTGGTGTGTGTCAGGCGGCTCCGGGGCGGGTTGTATGTCCCAGGGTCCGCTCGGTGTCGGTGAGAACCGGCTGAGAAACCTGCTGCTGCTGCTGCTCCGCTCCGAGGTTGCCGGGACACCCCTCCACAACAAAAGCACCTCTCTAGACAGCCCATGTCATCTCTGCTTTTATTTTGAAATCTATCCTGTGCGCCGGCTGCAGCTTCGTGTTCACCTGTTGCATGGAGACTATCACTCTTGGTCGTATTTATTTTATAGATAGATAAAAGTATGCAGACTGTCGCTTCCCTCAAGCAATGATTTATGATTTACATGTTTACAGGTGTACTTGTTTAGCTTTCTTTGTTTTATGTGGCTTTTAAACTGCCTCTGTTTAAGTACTATTACTTTACTATTACTCTATTCTGTTTAAGTACTAGTACTATTACTAGTACTAGATCTTACCCTAATGTAAAGAGCTCTATAAATTAAATAACTACAACTACAGCAATAATCCTAATAATGACGGTAATAAGTACATTATGATTATTATGTTATGATATCTACTTATTATTATTACTTATTTTGATAATAAGTATTATTGTGATAATTGGCTTTGTTGTTGTTATTATTATATAGTTATTCAATTATGAATAGTAATTATTATTATGATACTTACTATCTTCATCAGTATTGTTGTTTCTGCAACAACAACAACAACAACTCTTTCCTAAGTTTCCTGAGATGAACAGTTGGTTAATCTCAGGAAACATTTCAGCGTCCACCTGGAGTGGAATGAATGCTTTTATGGATTATCTGACAAACAAGCAAAGTTTAGTGTGAGTGGAGGTATTTTCTCTCTCCAGTTAAGTACATCTACAATCACTGACACTATTCTTAGACAGAGATAACTTCCTGTATTTGGCTGCTCAAATTTACTCCAACTTGACGAAGCATCGTCCCTCCTCCTCCCCCCTCTTCCTCCTCCTCCTCCCCTCCTCTGAGGGAAGCCCGTCAGGAAATACCGACTGTATAAAGCGACGTCACCTCCGCTGAGCCTTCAGTGACAGTCCCTCCAGGGCTGTAGGTGTCTCCACAGTCCTGCCAGCTGTCCACGGAAGGACAGAAGAAGAACAGGAGCTGGACGTTGCACCTGGACACGGTGCTGGTGGATGCAGCTGTGACTCCTCTTCCTCCTCCTCCTCTTCCTCCTCCTCCACCTGAGCGTGAGGGATGGAGAAGGTGGTCAGCTGTTTCCGGTCCAGACCAGATGCTGTGACGCGGCTGGTCTGCTTCCCTTGGGCCGGAGGAGGCTCCATCCACTACAGCCGCTGGGGGACAGTCCTCAACAGCTCCGTGGAGGGTACACCCGACTGTGTGTGTGTGTGTGTGTGTGTGTGCGCGCGCGCGCGCGTGCTTCCGTGCGTGCGTGTGTGTGTGTGTGATTAAATGTAGGAGTTCCATCATGTTCCACTAAACAAAAGTAAATAAATAAATAAATGGTATCTCTAGATGGAACTTTAATGGCTGGGTTGTTAATAAACTATGATGTGTTTAACTAACTGTGTTTAAAATGAGCTGAGAGGCTTCAGACGAGGCTCACCTCTCCTGCCTCCCTGATGCTGCTCCTGATGCTGCTCCTGATGCTGCTCCTGATGCTGCTCCTGATGCTGCTCCTGATGCTGCTCCTGATGCTGCTCCCGATGCTGCTCCTGATGCTGCTCCTGATGCTGCTCCTGATGCTGCTCCTCAGTGTTCTCCGTGCGTCTGCCGGGCAGAGAGAGCCGCTCCAGGGAGCCCTTCCTCCCCAGCATGGAGCAGCTGGTGGAGGAGGTGGAGGAGGCCCTACTGCCTCAACTGCAGGAGAAACCCTTCGCCCTGTTCGGACACAGGTGAGTCTGTCTCTCTGTCTGCCTGTCTGTCTGCCTGTCTGTCTGTCTCTCCCGCTGACCTCTGTCTGTCTGTCGTAGCTTCGGTGCCTTCTCCAGCTTCGCGGTGGCTGAAGCCCTGAAGAGGAAGCACGGTCTGGAGCCTGTTCACCTGTTCCTGTCTGGAGCCTCCGCTCCTTACGTGAGTTCATCACTCACACGTTCACACTCTGAACCAGAGAAGCACCAACAACAATTTAGAAGAAGATACGACTATAAGATACTAATAAGATTGACAAGATACTAAAGTCTAATTCCTCTGACCTACCCTTCTTCAATGGGAATGATGTAGTCGGAGACGCGTCTCAGCGCCCCCCGGAGGAGCAACCTGTCTGATGAGGACTTCCTGCGGTGGCTGAGCTCAGCTGGAGGAACTCCTCCAGAGCTGCTGTCCAAGCCTGAGGCCCTGCAGATGTTCCTGCCGGCCCTGAGGGCCGACCTGCACCTGGTGGAGAGCTACCGGTGGGTCTGCTCACCTCGTCCCCTCTGGCAGCTTGTTAGACATGTCGTACTGATGGGAGCCCATGGTTCACCTGCAGGTGCAGGCGACCAGACAGTCCGCTCCTCCGCTGCTCCGTCACCTGCTTCGACGGAAGAGACGACGTTCCTCACGACCTGCAAGGTCTGACCATCACACTGCACACCTCAGGTGTAAAAACAGCATAGATCTCTGTTCCCGTTCCTGTTTCAGAGCAGATCAGAGCCCGATGTCATGTTACGTTAGGTCCTCCTCACATCTGGCTCCTCCTCACACCTGGCTCCTCCCCGTGGTCTCCTCCATGATGGGAACCATGGGACAGTAGAAGGAGCATGGCTGCTAGTCGTCATCTAGTAGCATCATCAAACAGCTGTGTCACAATGCTGCAACACCTCTACTGTGAAGGTGTTTCCTCTCGTCTCCATGGAAACGCAGTCACTGTTTCTGTATTAACGTGTGTTTGATTGACAGCCTGGAGAAGCATCACATCCGGGGATTTCACCGTCCGGATGATGGACGGAGGACATTTCTACCTGAAGGATCCTGGAAATGAAGCGGTCCTGCTGGACTACATCACCAAGCAGCTGGAGGCCTCGCAGATGGATTATCTCTGAAGACGAAACCTTAGGAGGGATTTTTCTTTTCACTGTGGTAGAAAAAAAATGTCCTCCGGACTTTATGTGTGAGTGAGTGAGTGCATCCCAGCCTGGCAGCTGCTGTTTCCACTGCTGCTCAGATTCCTGCAGTTCATTTACCTTCCTCAGATTCATTCACATCAGTGAACTGTGTTTGCAGCTTCTGCAGCATCAGGAACCAGGTTGGTTAACCAAGCAGACGTTCAGTCACAAGATGGTGGAAAATGTTCATTTATTTCACAATTTGATTCATGTCACGTGTATATTTAGCTGAATCTCTTTCTGCCACGTTCATCATTTGTTTTTGTTTATTTTGTATGAATTAAACAGAGTAAATGATGAAGCATTGATCGGTGGAGCCGTGGGTTGATTTCTTCTGGCCGTGACTCACAGCTGTGTAATAATAAATACAGGGTTCTTGAGAATCAAGCATTTCTCAAGCACTTTCAAGGACTTGAGCTTTTTTCCAGCCACAGAGCTGTGATAAATTACACAAACTTAACAATAAACATTTAATCAAAAGGATTACGTCACTATTTTACATGATAAAACTGTGCTGTGCTATAAACAACTGCAATTATAGGAGAAAAACTATACTTTCTATATAATGTCATGTTAAAATTTGGATGTCGAAGTCAACATAAAACACAATTTCAAGCACTTTCTCTGGAATTTAAGCCCTTAAAAACGTAACATCACAATCCAAGCTGTTGACATGATGGAGATACTGGGATATCCAAAACCAAAAACCTCATTAGAGAATAAATATGTGTTACCACGTGACCTTTTATATATACACATTCTTCAAGTTTTAATTCAACTTCTCTCTGTCGCTCCTTGAACTCTCTCCTCTGAAGGTCCAGAGATGCTGGACCAGGATCATGTGAGACGAGCAGCTCTGCTGGTTTCCACACAGACCAACTGGTTTCTACAGACCAGAAGATGTGAGGACAACGCTGCCCTCACACACACACACACACACACACACACACACACACACACACACACACACACACACGCCTGGACAGATTCCAGAGGTGTTAGAGTCTGGGGAGCTGCTACATGCGGCTGCCGTCTCTGTGAGGAGGAGGAGGAGGAGGAGGAGGAGGAGCAGGCTGCTCCTCGTCTCTCTCCCGGCCTGAGGCAGCGTCTGCCATCATGAAGGAGTCGTTGGAGCGGCTGCTGATGCGGAGCGGAGCCAGGCGCCGCAGGCCCCCGGGGGTCCAGGGCAGCTGGACCTGAGCCCTCTGGGACGGGGCCACGGCGGAGGCGTCCAGGGCCTCGTCCTCCAGCCAGGGCGGGATCTGGACCTGGGACATGGGGTCCAGCTCTGGCATGAAGGCTGGGTTCTCAATGCCAGCTGCAGCATAGGGAGCAGACAGGGTGGTTAGAGCTGAGACTAGATAAGGGAAGATAAAACAAGACAACAAGAAAAGAAACAACACAAATATCTAGACTGTTAATAGTAATCAACAATAGTAACGAGTACAGTTCATTGTTGTCTGAGACACTGTCTGATTGCAGAATCAGAATGACTAAACTGAAAACTCTTTGATGTCACACAGTGACATGTGTGACTAACACACGCCCCCTAGTGGACAAACACCCCCGAGGGTTAATGTGAGTTTTCAAGTAACTTGAAAATCATTTTGGGAGAAATTTTCCAGATTGAATGAAACAACCAACGACATCAGGTGGGCGCAGGCAGCTCACCTCCGGCTCGGTACGTCACCCTCATGGGGAACGAGTTCCCTCTGGACTCCAGGCCCGAGGCGCTGTCGCCCTCCGAGAACTCAAAATCTGGCACACACAGAAAAGCCTTTTAGGAACCGTTTGGGACTGAATATTTCATAGTGTGTGTGTGTGTGTGTGTGTGTGTGTGCGTGGGGGGGGGGGGGTTCCAGCAGAGGTACCGACCTTCATCACCTGAGTAGTAGCTTTTACTTCTGTCCATTGACTTTCCATTTGGTGTCTGCAGCAGGGGAGAGCAGGTTAGAGCAGTGAGGCACTCGTCTGCATTTGTTCCTCTGAGTTATTATTAACATGGTGCCGGGATGCCAGCCAGTCGAAACAGATGTTCTGGCAGAACTGAGACGTCTGACCAGCCTCTGAGCCTCCCGGCTGCACGCGATCTACCTGCTGCTGCTGCTGCTCCTTCTTGGGGTGCTTGGTGATGTGCTTCGGAGGAGCGACGCCCATCTTGGCCGACTTGAAGGACTCCAGGCGACTCCTCATGGTCCTCTGGAAGATCTCCTGCACCTCGTTCTCGTCCTTGTTCACGTCGAAGTGGCTGCGGCTGTACCTGTGGCGGTGCTGGAGGTCGGAGGACGTCACGCGTCACTGCGCGTCATACACACTGCTGCGAAGGCTCCAGTAGCTTGTAGAGTGTGTGTGTGTGTGTGTGTGTGTGTGTGTGCGTGTGTGTGCGGGTGTGTGCGTGTGCGAGCAGCCCACCTGCTTGCGGCCTCGGTACAGGTGCTGCTGCAGCAGGTGGTGGCTGGTCACGTCCTCCGTCTCTCTCTCTCCGTTCATGGTCTGCTCGTGCAGCTCCAGACTCACCGAGGGCACCGGCTCTCTGAAACAACAACAACAACAACAACAACAAACTCAGAGTCTGTGGACCGCAGCCATCTCGTCATTACCTGAAGTGCAATAAAGTGACAACAAAAACACATGGATGTAGACAGATACTGCACTACCAGGCTGCTGCAACCCTGTGGAAGTACTAGCACTGCAACAAGTAATTCATCAATCCGCTACCAGCTGACTTATAAAACAACCATCTAATCAATGGATTGGTAGATTTAGACTGATAAGGAGAAAGATAGATGGATAGATGGATAGAAATTTGTACCCCCATGCATCTTAATTCTCCTCACTTTATTCCTCCTTCATTCTTCTTTATTATATCAATCTATCTGTTTATCTGTCTGTTCCCCACCTCTTGTCCTGCTCTCCTGGGGTGTCCACCATGATGTCTGGCATCATGTCAGAGAAATCTTCTCCATACTTCTTCTTGAAGTCCACGATGGCCTTGTCGTTCCGGATGAACTCCAGCGATCCTCGTCTCTCTCCCTGGAAACGTAGAGCAGAGGACAGTAGAACAGCTGCGTCATCACTTCCTGCCGAGTCAGCGCTTCCTGCCTCCCTGATGATGTCATCATGGACCCCTCACCTCCTCCACGTACTGCATGGCGTCCTTCAGGTTCAGCTGGTGGAACACGTTGAACACGTAGTCGCGGTTCTTCCTCGCTGACGGCTTCATCAGAAGCCTGGACATCCAACCCTCCTCAAAGTTGCTCCACCTGCAGGGCAAAGCAGAGCTCCAGTTAGCACGGACTGGAGGAGAACGAGCTGAGGAGCTGCTGAGGACCAGGAGTCAGATCTGAGCAGGAACAGAGCGTAGCATTCCCACAGCTACAAACAGGAAGTAGAACAGACTCCCAGCTCTGATGGAGCCAGAGCTCATAGCTTCTATGTTAAAGACAAATTCTTCATCAACCATCACAAGTCAAACATCACGTACTTGTCCCTCATGTAGTTGTGTCCTATCTGTCCAGAGATGTCTTCTATGGCGACGAGCATGTGGTCAAACACCTGGACAACAAGAGAATAGACTGTGACAGCTGCACCTCCTCCTCCTCTGCCTCCTCCTCCTCCTCCTCAGCTTTACCTTGTTCTGCACTTTCTCTATGAGTGTGAGCTCTGTGACTGCAGCTCTCTTCACTTTGAGCCAGGTCACCAGCGGCTTCATCGTGATCCCCTGCAACAGAATCAAACATTCCAGGAAGGTGAGATTACGTCTGTTACGTCTCCAGCCTGGGAGGAGCGAGGCAGAGCGAGGCAGAGCGAGGCAGAGCGAGGCAGAGCGAGGCAGAGCGAGGCAGAGCGAGGCAGAGCGAGGCAGAGCGAGGAGGCACCTGCAGGATGACGGTGAAGTAGACCACGATGAGGGTGGTGCACACCATCAGGTTCTTCTCCTTGATCGTGCTGTCGTTCAGCTTGGCGGCCAGGCCGTACGCTACCGCCCCCCGCAGGCCACCGTAGCTCATGATCACCTGGTCGATGAACTCCAGAGGAACCAGACGGAACTTGTTGAGGATCCAGGTGAGGAAGAACACGCCTAGTGAAGACAGGAAGATATCTTCAGTCTGACTTTCTCTGACAAAAACAACCAGAGGGTTGGAAACTGCAGCCGAAGGCCAAACCTCACCGATGAACCTGTAGATGAAGATGAAGAGGAGCGTGAGGAGGATGAAGCCTGTGTTCCACACCCAGATGGTCGTATCGATGGCCGAGATGCCAAGGAAGACGAAGATGATGGTTTCTGAGCCGTTGGCCAGAACCTTCATCACGTATCTGACCGTAGCTACAGACTTCTCGTCCATGTTGGCGTTGATGTATTTCTGGCAGCACATGCCGCAGAAGACGATGCTGCAGCACACACACACGTGGGATTAGGTTAATCTGAGCACATGTGGGATTAGGTCCATCTGAGCACATGTGGAGTAGGTTCATCTGAGCACATGTGGAGTAGGTTCATCTGAGCACATGTGGAGAAGGTTCATCTGAGCACATGTGGAGTAGGTTCAACAGTGTGGAGGCCATTATGCATGCATTATGAGAACTGGAGGGACATCTCGACAGCATAGCGTCTCCCACCAACAGCAACAGAAACAGACTCGTAGGATGTAGACATGTGACAGAGCCTCTGCACACTCAGATCATTACTCTTTCTTTACGTCATGGACTTCAGAGCTGTCAAAACATCTTTTTATTAGTCCTACTTTTTGGAGTTGCACTTAAACGTAACACAGCGCATCGTCCAATGGCGTAAGAGATCAGCAATGAACCTGATTGGCTGAAGGCGGAGTCAAACGAGTATCTGATAATATGATTGGTTGAAAATGTGACGGAGCCTCCACTGAAACAGTTTGAGGTTTGTTTGTTTGTTTTCATTCACATAAACCAAGTTATTCATTTCTGATCCTAATTTAGATATGTGTTTTTTGCTTGTTTATTTGTATGTAAACCTAATTTGCATATGTCAACACCATAGCCAGTTGCAAATGCTCTGACTCGTATTAATTCGTACTACCATCGCTTCTGCCACACACACCTCTTGATAGATCACTGATGGAGTGATAGAGCAGAGTATGGCAGAACCTCTAAACGTGCAGCAGAGGGAAGTAGGTTGTGAGCACTCTTGCTCCACCAGAAGCTCCAGAGTGTTTCAGGTGCAGTGGAGGAGCAGCCCAGCAGGAGGAGGAGGAGGCGTGTGGGGCACTCACGACAGGATGGAGGACAGGGAGAGCATCTCGGCCGTCAGGTAGGCCAGGTAGCCCAGCACGAAGACGAAGCCCGGCTCGATGATCTGGATGTTCTTGGTGCATCTGGTGAGGAGGGAGATCAGCAGGCCGAACACGAAGCCCAGCAGGGAGCCGCCGAACGCCACCACGAAGAAGGAGACTGGAGAGGGAGGCGCACACAGGGAGGCCCGTTTCTACATGTGTCAGCGGGCCTGGATGATGGCTGATGACTGCGGCTCTTACTGATTCCTTTGATGATCTCCACAGCGTTGATCCGGGATCCTCCCAGGGACACAAAGGCATCGAACACGTTGAAGAGCACCTGCAGCATCAGAGCAGGTGGATACAGACAGCTGTTGGTTCATATCCAATATTTTCACGTTCACACATTTTTAGTTATAATTTAGTCTAAGATAATATTTGACTACTAGTGGTTGTTACTAGTCAGTTGTTACTAGCTAAATGTGGCGTGCAGTGACAGAGCTGAGCAGATTAAATGATGATGACTAGTGTAAGTACTCGTACTCATGAGCTCACGAACGTTCTGTGCTCACAGTATTACCACAGTTATGCACAGTTGTTGTCCTGTACTTTTTTATGATCTTCTTGTTTCTCCTTTTGTGCTTATCACCAGCCTAGTTGTAAAACTTTTCATCTTAGAACAGGAAGTATATACATTCAGAAACTGAAGCCTTGTGTGTCTGTTCTGGTAACTCAGACTGTTCACACTTGTTTATTGATCTCTGTGTTTGTGTCTTCAGTCTCCTGTTTCCTGCGGGTCAGTGAGGGTCGAGCTCGGTATCAGCTAAACTAGACTTCAGACGTCAAATCTGGAAAACAACTTTCAAGGTGAAAAGAGATCAACAGCACAGAAAGCAGGTAGGTGTGTGGTCATATGATGGAGGAGCGGCGTACGAACCACCGTGACGCCGTCGTTGAGCAGCGACTCTCCGAACACCATGATGAAGAGAACCTCGTTGACGTGGACCTGCTCGAACACGGCGATGACGGCCACCGGGTCCACGGCGGCGATCAGGCTCCCGAAGAGCAGGTACTGCAGCAGCCCGATGTCCAGGTCGCCTGAGACACGGTCGCACGGTCACACGGTCACATGGTCACATGGTCACGTTCAGGCCGTTATCTAGTGCTGTCATCCAAAGGAGAACTCTATGCAGCTCTCTACGTTCCACACAGAACAGAGCAGTGGTGTCTAGTGGAGCCGTGTTGAGTCACATGCTACATACGACTCCACGTCTCATCCTGAACACGCTCCAGGTCACCTCAGGCCTGGAGACTGGCGGCTGACTGACTGACTGATTCACACACATTAAGTCACATACAGTCACACTAAGTCAAGTTAAGTCCCGCTAAGTCCCGCTAAGTCCCGCTAAGTCATGCTAAATCATGCTAAGTCCTGCTAAGTCCAACTAAGTCATGCTAAGTCCTGCTAAGTCCCGCTAAGTCATGCTAAGTC
>CM055205.1:21506104-21523604 GCA_029224185.1 Karalla daura
GTCTCTTCGTGTTCTGCCTCGTGTCCAGTGTCCTCCCTGTTCCAGCTTCTTGAGGCAGAGCTTGCGCTGGTTCCTCCATCTCCATCTCTGGTCTGGTTCCAGTCCACGCTTCGGCCTGACACCAACGTCAACAACAGGCAGAGCAAAAGAGCAAGTCTCCAGGTTGGGAAGGCTGCCATCCTTGGGAAGATGCTCACTGCTGGTTCTCTTTTTGGCTTACAGTGTTTTATCTCTGGAACCTCAGACTCTGAAGGCTGTCTGTCATCCCTGTGTCGGCCTCCCTCCCTGCTCCCTCCCAGGTCTGTCTCTCCTTCTGTGGCCTCCTCAGGGATGCAGCTTTGTAGAACAGGTGAGTGAAGCTCAGCCCATCCTGATGCTGCTCCAGCTCCGCCCACCCCTCTACCCCGACCAGCTCGTTTGGCCACTTTACTCAATGGCAGATTTCATGCTCGCGTCCCTTTTTAACCCCTCCGAGTGATTGGCTGGGACACTAACTCTCTGGGAGTTTACAAGAACCTTGTCCAGTATTTACTCTCACTGCTTTAAAGGAGAATTCTTGTTTAAATACTACAAAGAAACTTTGAGGAATCCTGTTTGGTAGAACAAAAAACTGTGAAGTGGTTTTAATGATTAATGGATTAAACAACTGGAAGGATATCCATCACCTCATACTAATGTAATGTTCTTATCTTAGTAGATGACAGGACACACACCTAATGCATCTGATTTATGGAACATACTCAGCACTAACTTGACAGTGACAGAAAGGTATTAAACATAATGGTTCAGGTTGGACTCTGACCTTTTCACTGCTGTGGAAATTTTCTTGATCTTGTAAAGTCAAGTAAAAAGTAAGACCAGAACAGAGACCGAGAGTTTATTTGTGCAGAGGAGGAACAACACACGCTGACCGACACAGGCGGATCAGAGGAGGAGGTCTCATCACACTTCTTATCTTATCTATTCTTTTATCTTTATCTTACCCCACCCACATTATCTGGGTCCTAAAAAACAAATCATCAACAATTTGTGGAAGGAAGCTTTTATAACTAGGTTCCCAACAGCAGGACACCTTAATGTTTACAGCTGACAGTAGACCATAACAAGTAAAGAATACTAAGATGCACAGATGTACAGTTTCCTCCACATCACATTTTATTACTGAAATGCATCATCTGTGTGATCCTTGCACCTATCAGGCACTAACATCAGGGCAATGTCATTCATCACGATGGAAGTTATCTGAATATGATCATAAAAAGTATTTCTAAATAAATCATTATCTTCATGTCAATCAGGCGTCCCCCGCACTGAATCACTCTTGTCATTTTTCATCAAAACATTATTTAACTGAAGAAGCAGAAATAACAACAATCAGTCAGCTTCTGTGTGTGTGTGTGTGTGTGTGTGTGTGTGTGTGTGTGTGTGTGTGTGTGTGTGTGTGTGTGTGTGTGTGTGAGAGAGAGAGAGAGCACTACGTAAATGGATCGTTGAGCCATTAAAGCGAGAAGTGCTGCTGTTCCTGGTGTCTGCTTCCAGGAGGCCTCACCTGCGTGGCACACCTGAGCTGGAACCAACTTCCTGCTTTTCTCTGTCTCTGCTTCCTCCTCGGCCAGGGCTGAGACGCTCCTCCATCAATGACCAAGCACAGGGCATGCAGGAGATTCAAAATCACCAAATTTTATTAAGATTCATTACAAAAACATAAGAAATAGCTGTTTATATATATATATATATATATATATATATATATATATATATATATATATATATATATATATATATAAAATAATGTATATAATAAATAATAATAAATATATATATAAATAAAACATATATATATATATATATATTTATATGTTTTATTTTTTATCACAGGATAAGGGACCAAAATACAGCAACAGAAAGGAGCTCGGCCGTCCACTAGACTTGAGCGGTGTCACTTCCTCACATGGAAACAAATGTTTTGATATCATGTAAAATACATATCAGATGTTCAGCGTCATATTGAAATGTACGGACCTTTTTTTATAGTTTTATTTGGTATATTCTACACAAGGCCAGAAGGACATGACTAAATAAGTCATGTCAACCAAACAAAAACCCAAATGATTTCTTATAAAAGATCGATTTGTATTGTTTTACATTCTATTAAAGAGAGATTTCAATACACATGTAAAGCTGTTAAAATGTAGATAAAATAAACCCAACGAGAAGAGAAGGACTCAAACTGCACCTCTCCCGTGGACTGACTGGTATAGTAGAGACGCTAGTGTGCGTCCAGCAGGTGAGACGCCCGAGGACAGACAGGACAGACAGGTGTCAGACACAGAGACAGAGGACGGTCCTCGTTGTTTGGTCAGAAAGCATGGGGGATGCTGCGTGACTTGGTGCCTGTTCCTCTTTGATGATATTTAACATACTTCAGAAACACACATTTAATTTACCTGCATCACTTTTACTCTCTGAGGCACGTTTTCAGCTGCAGATGAAGGGATGCCTCGTCCAGGCCACCCCACCCCCCACCCCCCCCTCCCATCCCCACCCCCCCCTCCCACCCTTTCTGGGGTTTAGATGAAACTTGCGGTGCATGTGCAGCGCTGTGGGAGGCGGACGGACCCGTCTGTCTCCCACAGTGGAACAGGAACACCTGCGGACCCGACATCCCCTCAGTCACAACAGTGACTGTTGAGCCTTCATTGCCACTATACGTGTGTGTTTACGCGACAGAGAGCGGTAAATGAACCTTGGTTTGGACGTGCTGTTTCTGTTCCTGGAGCCATTGATCAGAGGCTGTGCCTCTCTGCTGGACATCACCCTTTAGTTACTGATTAAACAGCTCTATCAGCATCGGCTCCTTCTCCCCCTCTGGAGGAGACGTCTGGGTCGTTTGAAGAAATGTGCGACTGGCGTCTTTCCATTGTTGAGGGTGATATTTGTTTTGTTGGCAAAGAAATCTTTCCAATCAATAAGTCTGAAACTGGAATCCAGGTCAACTTGTCTGGAGGTGGATTTCTGTATGATTAAGTCGATAACAAGGGAGCACTTTTTAAGACATTTTGACAGGTCTACAGTAGAGTTAATGTTGATTTCCTCCTTCAGCCTCCATGGCCTGCGCTGTCACCTGTGATCTGTTTGGGTTTGACATATGTCCATAACCTGTCCCTTGCTCTCGGTTCCTGTTGCTATTACCTAAATTAAGCCTGCACAGCATGTTTCATGCAGGCTTCCTGATCCAGGTCTCCAGCAGAACTGTTTGTACTGCAGCTGTGTTGACGGTGTACAGCAGCTTTGGACTGATACCTGAAATACATCTGAACCCTGACACCAAGGTCAGTGGTCTCCATACAGAGCCAGACCGGCAGACAAGAAAGAAGAATCGCACTATGTCCCAATTCTAGCTTTTGATTTAATACGAGATTGTTAGAGTAACATTGACCTGGCTTATGTGGTAAATCAACAGACCCACAGTAGGTGTGGTTCTAGAATGTGCTGTAGAATGTGCAAAACCTAAACATCGAAATTAAAACTAATGATGGATACATCTAGTGATGTAAAAACCTTTGAAATGTTGCTGAAACGTGTCCATCTAGAAGTTGATCATGACTGTGATGGAAACACTGGACAGAGGAGGAGACTCAAATGTTTCTACATCTGATTCAAAGATCTAAGAAAACTATGTTCTGGACGTCCATCTTCCTCAGAGTGGAGGACCAGGACCACATGGTACCAGGGTTATTATGGGATGGAGCAGGACCACATGGTACCAGGGTTATTATGGGATGGAGCAGGACCACATGGTACCAGGGTTATTGTGGGATGGAGCAGGACCACATGGTACCAGGGTTATTATGGGATGGAGCAGGACCACATGGTACCAGGGTTATTATGGGATGGACCAGGACCACATGGTACCAGGGTTATTATGGGATGGACCAGGAACACACTTCTTTTTTTTGTTGCATTGTAGCTCATATGCAAAATATCTTCCAGTGAAAACACGTGTGACTTCAAGACAACAACACACTCGACTCCACACTGACCAGCCAGTGTGACGCTGAGTCACAGAGGAAGAAGAGTCAATGAGACAATCACCTATAACACCTATAAACACCAATAAAACCAGAAACGTCTTCAAACTCGTGACTGAGATCATTTGCATTTCAGTGATTTTGTGCTGTTGTGACTGGTTTTTCTCCAGCGTTATTTTCCCCACTACTGAATGTAGCTGTTCAGGAAAAGCCACTGCCCGATCATTTGCCTCAGAGGCTGTTTATGGTGTCAAGTTACAGACGAAAGCAGAGGAACCTGCATGGACATCAGCTGGATGAAGGACATGTTTAGGTTTACGGTTAGAAGTAAGTAACACAGAAATGTTGAGGCAACAAAAGATCACTGAGGTGACCTTTGATATTTTGTACCAATCTGCTATTATGGAATTTCTATAACTATAAGTTTTAAAGGAAGAGCAGCCAATTGTTGCCCACAACATACCACAATGTAAGGGCTGTAACTGACACACAAAATGAATCATTTAATACCAAAAAACATGAGGCCCCTCTTTAATCAGAGCACAAGAATCTATGATCAGATGAATCGCTTGCCTCAGGAAGGTCAGCATGTCTTACTGTGGTCGATTACCTCGGCCTTCACTTGTGATGCTGTTCACTGACAGTAGAAACCTTAAAAAGGCTGCAAAATAACTTTCTGAATCATTCAGCTCTATTGATTCTATTTCTGTGTCTGTGTTCAGTCTGATCTGATCTGATCAGTCTGATCATTTTGGTCAATCTGATGCAGTTAACTGTGTTCAGCCACTAGAGGCTCCCATAACCTTGTCACATTCTCGTCGCCTCTCTCTTTCAAATACACACAAACACATTGAATCGAATAATGTCAGAATAGCTGACATTGCAAATTACAAATGTCTTTCTAGTCTATAATCTGTTAGCTACAATTAAATCAAAATAGGTTTAATGTCTGAATCCAGAGCTTTACCCACACTGAAAAATATATGTCAACTTACATCACTGTCTATCTGTCGCAGAGGACAGAGTCCAGAGTCTACAGTCCTGTAGGCTTTATCATTATTATTATTATTGTTGTTGTTGTTGTTGTTGTTGTTGTTATTTAAAAGATGCTTTGAGCTGTGTTGTTTTTGTTGGTCTCAACCTGAAACCAGTTCTTACTTCTGGCCCATCAAAGAAGTGGTGCCACCCTGGAACCAATAACCAGTTCTTTGTCTCATAAAGCAGCAATCCCAAACCTGTCATGTGAGTACCACGATTTGGCCCCCCACCCCTCTGGTGATCAGATCAATCTCAGATCATCATTGATCTCAGATCAATACTAGCTAACTATGGGAATGGTTGTATGTAGATACAATGCTGTTGAATCAATCATTGTAGATAGTACCAAAACCACTCCCACCTGGCCTCAATGTAGTCCTTAAATAACAACCAAGTCCTCACAATGGCTATGCTAAAGCACCATTTATACTCTACACAAAAGTCGTCAAAAAACAAAACAAAAACACTTCATTTGTCAGTAGTCACTTTCAGAGAAAGAATTACTAGAGCGGTCTGAAAAATCGCTAAATATGTGACAGTGTCGCTCTTCCTCCTCTCCGCCTCTACCAAGATGGCGGCGCCGGTGACGCAATGTGACGTAGAGCTGCGTCAGAGCGGCGGAGCAGCGGACGGAGGCGGCGGCGGAGGCTCGGTGAGTGTTTCTGCTCTTTACAGCTTCAACACGTTAAAGCTGAACCTCAGCGGGGGGCGGCAGCGGGGCCAGGCCGGGGCCGGGGCGCCACACACGGGTCTGAGCCGGCGTCCCCGCCCGGGGGACGGAGGGGGGGACGGAGCCGAGCAGCAGGAGCAACAGGAGAGGAGAGGAAGTTCAGGCTGGGGAAGAAGTAGTTCCAGGAAGTAGAGACAACTGCTGGTTAGCGGCTCAAGCTAATTAAGACACACTCACACACTGAACGTGACAGTGACATGAGGACAGGTGAACAGGCTGCCGACAACAGGTGGTTAACAGCTGATGTCCACGCTCAGAGAATGACACAGAGACAGGTACAGGGAGACAGGGAGAGAGACAGACAGACAGACATACTACAACAGGAGTCAGACACAATGAGAGGAGCAGAGATAGAGACAGATGCAATGAGAGACAGAAAAACAGACACTAGAGCAGACAGAGAGAGAGAGACAGAGAAACAGACACAGGGAGACAAGACAGTCACCAGGAGAGATGGAGAGACATCTGTAGATACAAAGAGAAATAAAGGAGAGACAGACACTGGAGACAAAAAGATACAAAGAGACAAGGAAACAGACAGACACAAAGAGATAGACATTGCGAGACAGACACATAGACAGAAGGAAAGATACAGACGCCAGGGGACAGAGACAGACACAGGGAGACAGAAACAAGAGAGAGACAATGAGAGACACACAGAAACAGACCCATGGAGACAGGAGAACAGAGACAGGTGAAAGAGACAGACTAGCATAATAAACAAGACAGAAAGACAGACATAGAGGAATGGACAGAGAGAGAGAAAGACAGACAGGATCCAGGTTC
Organism: Karalla daura; assembly: GCA_029224185.1. NCBI lineage: Eukaryota > Metazoa > Chordata > Actinopteri > Chaetodontiformes > Leiognathidae > Karalla > Karalla daura. The sequence continues at coordinate 21,512,690 of CM055205.1, forward strand.
TGGGAAACAAAGAGAATCAAACACCTGGTGATGAAAACGACATTCAGTCTGCTTTATAGATCGGATGAGACAAACGAAGATGGATGGACAGACATGTATGTCCCGGGCCGTCCCGGGCCGTCCGCCCCGGGCCGTGTGGTTCTTCAGCCTCAGACCATCGCTGTTATCGTGTCCATATCTAAGAACGCTGGTGGTTCACACAAAGACCACTGGCCCGGAATAGAATCACACACGTGTGTGTGTGTGTGTGTGTGTGTGTGTGTGTGTGTGTGTGTGTGTGTGTGTGTGTGTGTGTGTGTGTGTGTGTGTGTGTGTGTGTGTGTGTGTGTGTGTGTGTGTGTAGTTTGGACTTTTTGTATTGCTTTCGTATTTGTAAAAATCTTTTCCTTCATCTGTGCTTTGGTGCCGTAGCTAGATTAACTGCTATTTGCTAGACTCCACTTTGAGGAAGATGGATGTTTGATAGATTAGATTCTTAGATTTTTTAGATGTTCAAAACTGTAGAGAAAAGTTCAGTTCCAGACTGAAGCCCAGACTGATCCTGATAGTGTAACATCATGTATTCTGCTTTAATGGCAGATTAGAGGTCAACATGCAGACCATGTCCTTGAAGGGTTATGTTGGCGGATAATGTGAAGAGATTTTTGTCTTTTCCATATCATTCCCTCTGAATCCAGCGACTGTGGGTAGTGTTCTGGTGCGATTCCAGTAGAAGGACAATCACAGACTGGGTGAGTCAGCCACAGTGATTCACACTGTTGTAATGCGCCACACTCAGAGCATAAAGACACATGGGAGGGCATGTCTTTAGGATCTGGAGTGGAAGACTCTTCTTTATGCCATATTCACAAACACAGTGGTAGTTATGAAGAAATGAAGAATGAAAAGTGCTAAAATGTGCCCCCCCCCCCCCCCCCCTCCTGCCCCACTGCCTGATTAGCTGTTGCAGGTCTCTTTGTTCTGGTTGTGAGAGGAATCAGAGTTGATCCGCTGTTTGTTGTTGTGAAAACGCTCTCCCGGACTGTGAATGTCTGAATGGCCTCGTTTCACAGCCGCTGTGTGGGGGACTTCAACCCCTGAGCGAGCGGATAAGAGTCTAATCGAGAGGGTGAGGTCAGCGCCGGCCCGAGCTGCTGAGCAGGGCGCCCGTCACGTGTCCGGCTGCAGCAGCTCCACTGACCTGTGCTGCTCCTCAGCCTCAGACATGGACCACACGCTGCTGTTTGGCGCCGTGGACGCGGTGTGTGAGGACATCGTGGCGGTGATGTGTGAGCCCTCCGAGCTGCCGTACGGAGCCGTGGCCGCGCGCCTGGTGGCCTGCATGAAGCAGGTCCAGGAGCACGTCCGAGCCCTGGAGCCCGTGGTAGGAGGCTTCACCAGCGTCTTCCACCACTACGACTTCGACCCAGAGACGCCGGGGAACGGATACCGCACCCTGGTGAAGGTGGGATGGAGAGATGATCCTCAGACACTAACCTCCACAATGATCACACAGCCACACAATCAGAGAGATGTTTCTAAAGATTCTCCAACATAGTTCTCTTAGATCTTTGAATCAGATGTAGAAACAGTTGAGTCTCCTCCTCTGTCCATCTGGTCTGAAGGGAACTGGTCACGTGACCCCTACGTCAGGTCATGTGACCTGGAGATGTGAACAAAGTGTTTCCATCACACTTTGAGATCAGCTTCTAGATGGACACGTGTGGAGGAGCAGCTCAGGAGAGGAGCTGAGTTAGAGAGATCTGGGAGGTGTTTACCTCCAGGATTATTCAGAGGTTTTATGATTTCCAGAGAAGGATTCCTGCCGTTCCTGCTGATGTCACAGCTCGTCCTCTCCGTCCTGTCTGCTAGATAAGATTAGAACCGAGCTGTGGAATGAGAACCCTTGAGCTCTGCCCTCAGCTCTTCTCCTCCTCTCCGTCTCTCAGGTTCTGAACTCATGCCTCTTACACATCCTGAACAAGGCTCGCTACATCTCCTCCAACTACAGCAGCTCCTTCTTCAGGGCGGAGCACAACGTGTGTGAGCTGGAGGCGTACTGCAGCGCTCTGTGCCAGCTGCGCGCCCTGCTGCACCTGGCCCAGCGCCTCCTCAACGACAACGCCTACGGCCAGCTCTACTCGCGGCAGGACGGGGAGCTGAGCCACCGCTTCGTGCAGGAGTACGTCTCCATGCACAAGGCCTGCTTCTACGGACGCTGCCTCGGCTTCCAGGTCAGCCCGGAACCAGTCCGCTTCCTCCTCTGGTTCTGGTTCCAACATCAAGAAAGAATAGAATAGAATAGAATAGAATGGAATAGAATAGAATAGAATACGCCTCCACCTCTAGAGCAGTCGCATTAACTCAGGTACACTGACATAGAGTCATGTTAATTCATGGAGGGTGAGACGCAGACAAAGTCACTCACAGGCCCATAAAGTCATGGAATGACTGAGGAATTCCTGAGAGTGGCAGCAGAGACAGCCAGAGTTCAGCTTAGGTGTGGTTGCCAGATCAGCATGAAAGGAGCCAGATCGGTCTCATGCTGAGTCTGTGTCCACAGTTCTCTCCCACCCTGCGCCCCTTCCTCCAGACGGTGGTCATCAGCATGGTGTCCTATGGAGAAGCCTTCAGCAAGCAGCAGTCAGCTCTGGGTCAGTGCCTGGACCCCCGGCCTGTCAGGTCTGTGAGGGGTGGAGAGATGCTGAGTCTGACCTCTCTGCTCCTCCTCCTCCTCCTCCAGGAGTAGCAGCTCTGTCCCTCTTCACCTCAGGGAAGTACGTCATAGATCCAGATCTCCGTGGAGCAGAGTTTGAGAGAATCACTCAGAACCTGGACATGAAGTTCTGGAAGTCCTTCTGGAACCTGACGGAGTCCGGACTGATCACAGTAGGCAACGTCATCTCACGTTAGCTCCGCTCCTCATCACTCCTTTCATGTGTGCGTGTGTGTGTGTGCGTGTGTGTGTGTGTGTGTGTGTGTGTGTGTGTGTGTGTGTGTGTGTGTGTGTGTGTGTGTGTGTGTGTGTGTGTGTGTGTGTGTGTGTGTGTGTGTGTGTGTGTGCAGGGCTTCAGCAGGATTGCCTCCACCCCCATGCAGGTGAACTTCACCCTGACGCTGCCCCCCCTGACCCTGCGCCTCCCCCTGGCCTCCGACTCCTCCCTGTGGGCCACGGTGTCTCCTCCCATCGCCCACTGGGGCCCCGGGCCCGTCAACGTACGCCTCATCTCCTACGAGATCAGAGACGGACAGGTGGGTCGCTAACCAGCTCAGCTCATCACCGCTACTGCTAGCCGACTGGTCAGGGGCTGGTTAAGGACTAGTGAAGGACTGATGGAGAAGGCCTAGCACCTGACCAGGTGTGACCTGAACCAGGTGCAGCATGTCAGACTGTCCCCGGTGTGACTCCAGACCTCTGGTCTCGTTCTGCAGGACAGTGAGGAGCTGCTGTCCTTCTCCCGCTCCGACCCCCCCCCCATCTCCATGTCCCACCTGCCCTGGGTGCACAAGCAGCCTCGCTCGCCCTGGCTGCTCATCCACTTCCACGGAGGAGGCTTCGTGGCCCAGACCTCCAGATCCCACGAGGTGGACGTCCTGCCTTATTGTCACACTGAGGTGGAAGTGTTTACAGGTTGTTGACGCTGTCCTCTTCCTCCAGAACTACCTGCGGACCTGGTCCAAGCAGCTGAACGTTCCCGTCCTGTCTGTGGACTACTCCCTGTCGCCGGAGGCTCCGTTCCCCAGAGCTCTGGAGGAGTGTTTCTACGCCTACTGCTGGGCTCTCAACAACTGCCAGCTGCTCGGTGCGTCACCTCCCCGCAGCTGCTGCACACCAGCAGCTGGAGCTGAGACCTCCCACTTATTTGAATGAGAGGAATAAAAGGAAATGATCTATTATGCAAAATCACCATTATATTTTAAATATGATTTTATGCCAGTTTTATAATGAACTTATGTGTAGATTATGTATAGGCTACTTAATAAACAACAGCAACATGATTTAACTCATTTCCACAACATTGGGAGGTAAAAAAACCTAAATATGTTTTGTGTATGTGCGCGTGCATGTGCGTGCTTGCGTGTGTGTGTGTGTGTGCGTGCTTGCGTGTGTGTGTGTGTGCGTGCTTGCGTGTGTGTGTGTGGGTGTGTGTGTGTGTGTGTGCGTGCATGCGTGCTTGCGTGTGTGTGTGCGTGCGTGCGTGCGTGTGTGTGTGTGTGCGTGCGTGCTTGCGTGTGTGTGTGTGTGCGTGCGTGCGTGTGTGTGTGCTTGCGTGTGTGTGTTTGTGTGTGCGTGCGTGCTTGCGTGTGTGTGTTTGTGTGTGCGTGCGTGCGTGCGTGCTTGTGTGTGTGTGTTTGTGTGTGCGTGCGTGTGCGTGCGTGCGTGCGTGTGTGCGTGCGTGCGTGCGTGCTTGTGTGTGTGTGTTTGTGTGTGCGTGCGTGCGTGCGTGCGTGCGTGCGCCAGGCTCCACAGCAGAGCGTGTGTGTCTGGCAGGAGACAGTGCGGGGGGGAACCTGTGCATCACCGTGTCCATGAAGGCTCTGTCCAGCGGGATCCGTGTCCCTGACGGCATCATGGCCGCCTACCCCGCCACCTCGCTCACCACCGACGCCTCGCCCTCACGCCTCCTCACACTCATAGACCCCCTGCTGCCCCTGGGCGTGCTCACCAAGTGCATCAACGCATACGCAGGTCTGTCTATCTATCTATCTATCTATCTATCTATCTATCTATCTATCTATCTATCTATCTATCTATCTATCTATCTATCTATCTATCAAGAGAGTAGAGGCATGTAAATTGATGTGATCATTCATGTGAGTGACAGGAGAGACAGCCAATCAGAGTGAAGCCTACTAAAGAGACTTTGAAGCACTTTCTGAAACCAGCATTCCATAGCTTCTATGTTAAATGCTCCATCCAACTGACCCAGGTGTGTTTTACTGTGTGTGTGTGTGTGTGTGTGTGTGTGTGTGTGTGTGTGTGTGTGTGTGTGTGTGTGTGTGTGTGTGTGCAGGAGTAGACTGCCAGTCGGTCCAGGCTGCAGCAGGCAGCAGCTCTCTGAGCTCTCTGGGCAGAGACACGGCCGTGCTGCTCAGTGACCTGACCCAGGGCGCCTCCAACTGGCTGCAGTCCTTCCTGGACCCGGCCTGGACCCGCCCCTCCTCCTCCTCCTCCTCGTCCTCCTCCTCCTCCTCCCGCAGGATGTCCACTCGCCCCCCTCCACCTGCTCAGAGCTGTGGCAGCGACCACCCAGATTACCCTGAGGGCTTCGAGCCGCTGCGCTCTGAGTGCCTGGCGCTGGTCCGCCCCACTTCCTGTCCCATCGTCAGGAACCCGTTTGTGTCGCCGCTCCTGGCTCCAGACAGCCTGCTGAGAGGACTGCCTCCAGTTCACATAGTGGTGAGAGCTTCACTCAGAGGGACAGGCTTGTAGGGAGACAGAGAAGGAGGGATGGTTCTCTGACCTTTCACCTCCACAGTTCACTGAAATGAGACTAGAGACGATTCAACTGTTTGTTCAGAGAGAGAGACAGAGAGAAAGAGGGGTTAGACACAGAGGGAGGGGTGAGAGTTAACATGTGATCCTGCTCCATCCCATAATAACCCTGGTACCATGTGGTCCTGCTCCATCCCATAATAACCCTGGTACCATGTGGTCCTGCTCCATCCCATAATAACCCTGGTACCATGTGGTCCTGCTCCATCCCATAATAACCCTGGTACCCTGTGGTCCTGCTCCATCCCATAATAACCCTGGTACCCTGTGGTCCTGCTCCAGCCCATAATAACCCTGGTACCATGTGGTCCTGGTCCATCCCATAATAACCCTGGTACCATGTGGTCCTGCTCCATCCCATAATAACCCTGGTACCATGTGGTCCTGGTCCTCCACTCTGAGGAAGATGGACGTCCAGAACATAGTTTTCTTAGATCTTTGACTCAGATGTAGAAACAGTTGAGTCTCCTCCTCTGTCCATCTGGTCTGAAGGGAACTGGTCATGTGACCCCTACGTCAGGTCACGTGACCTGGAGATGTGAACAAAGTGTTTCCATCACACTTTGAGATCAGCTTCTAGATGGACACGTGTGGAAAAGAGATGGAAACAGCCACACAGGAGAGAAAGAGAAAGTGAAGGAATGTGACATGACTTGTTGTAAATGGCTCGAAGTAAAGTGAACAGTAAAAAATCTCCTTGTCTCCTCAGGCCTCGGCTCTGGACGCTCTGCTGGACGACTCTGTGATGTTTGCTAAGAAGCTGAAGGCCATGGACCAGCCCGTCAGCCTGACGGTGGTGGAGGACCTTCCTCATGGCTTCCTCAGCCTGTCACAGCTCGCCAAGGAGACCGAGGAGGCGCTGGAGGTCTGTGTGGAGCAGATCCGAAAGGTTTTCCAGCAGGAGAACAAGACGGCCGCCCTGCGCACACGACCTTAACCTGCAGAGACCAATGAGAGCAGAGATCAGTCAGACCGGCAGAGCTTACATAACATGGTGGGGGAGATGCAATAAGCTTAAGGCGAGGAAGAAAGAGAGGGAAAATAATTAGCCTTTACCGCACAACATTTTCTATAAGCAACAATGATCAAAAGAGGCTCTAAAACCATCTATTAGAAACTCTAAACTCTATTTTTATATTGAATCAAACAGTATAAGTTTAAGCTGAAGAGCAGAAGCACTAAACCTCTGTGTTGATGAACCACGGTGCCTTGAACTGAATGTGCTGCTGAACTGACTCGAGGTTTACTTGCCCATTAACCACATTCCAGATGCACATGTTGCTGCTGTCTCTGGGTTAATGGGGAGAACTGGTTTCTCCAGTTTGTCGGGTGTTTACAACACGTGTGGCTTTCACAGTGTATTAACAGGAAGATGTGGTGTTGGGGTGTGAAACTTACTTGCGATACTGTAAATTAATTTATGTTTTTCATATGAAAAATATTTGTTGTATTTAAAGTACAAATTAAAGCAGAACTCTGGATATTGAAGGTTTATTTGAAGCTTTGTGTGTTTACTTTCTTGTGTGACATCACCTGTGCTCTTCTCACACAAATTAGTCAATGGATTTAAATTATAAATAAATTATAAATGATAAAATTTAAATTATAAATATAGCATTTCAATTTCTATCAGTGATTATTTGGGGGGGGGGCAGTTCTCCCAACGGCCGCAGGGGGCGCTGACGGCCCCGTCGCCCTCATGTGATAAATAGATGGAGACAGAAGAGGAAGAGGAGCCGAGGAAGAGGGCGACCATGTTGATGTGAAGGAAGAAGAAACAAAAGAGTCGATTAATCCACCTGGAGCGCCTGAGCCAGCAGCAGCGAGCCGCGGAGCCGCCTCCAGCCGAGCAGCGAGCAGCGCCTGAGCCAAGCCGAGCCCTGCGGTGAGTGCGGGGCTCCGCTGCCAGCGCTGCGCCTTAAAAGCACTGGAGCTCCGAGCTACCGTTAGCCTCGAGGCTAACGAGCTTCGAGGTCTGAGGCTTGAACGCGTTAACGACCAGAATAACCAGCGATACGCATTATTAACAGACCGGAGTGTAATAAAGGTGAAATAAAGCGGGTTGAGTCGGTTCCAGGTTCGAAGCAGCTGCGGCGCTTCGGAGCGTTAGCTCCGAGATGCTAACAGTTAGCCTGACGCTGCTGCTGCTGCTCCGCAACTTTCAAGCTGATGAATGTTCAGCTTCGTAAATGAAACGAGTCAAACCTTCTCCAATCCATCCATTTAAACGTCACATGTGTATAGACAACTAAATCTAGCGTGTTGGCGCTACGGAGCTAGCGGCTCCAGCCCCAGCCTCTCTTGGCTGTGGGGAATAATAGATGCATTTGATCTCAGGCTGAGCTGAACTGGCCAGGGTGACTGTAGGTCAGCCTGGTAAAGCTCATCAATTTGGTCCTAATCTGGCACCTGATCAGGTCACCTGCAGGAGCCCAGGCTGGGGACCAATCAGCTGCCTCCTCTGTGTGTTGCTTGTTTGTGTTTGTTCATCCAGTGTTTACATCAGAACCTGGAGGCTCAGCAGCTGGAGCACATTTAATGATGATTCTTACTATGTTTTTTCTAGGCAGTGAATCTGTTACTTAGCTGAGGGATCAGTCAACACTGATCCCTCAGTGATCAACACTGTGGCAATGATCATTTAAAACCTGTTCTTCGGAGGCTGAGATCTGGTCGTTCCAGAGACTAAAAATAAGAAAATATTCACGTTTAAGAAGCTGAGATTTGAGCATTTTGATTGAATTTCTGCTAATCAAGTTTTTTTTGACAATTAAAAATGAATCAATTATTAGAATAGTTTACTCGTTGCAGGTTGTAAGCCATTAGACTCAGCACCAGACACATAAAGGGATTCTAGCGTGTTCTGGTTTCCAGTCCCGAGATAACTAGACGGTAGAAGTTTGGAGGACGGTAGAAGTTTGGAGGACGGTAGAAGTTTGGAGGACGGTAGAAGTTTGGAGGACGGTAGAAGTTTGGAGGACGGTAGAAGTTTGGAGGACGGTAGAAGTTTGGAGGATAGTTTGTCATGTGGATGGAGCTGCTAGGAGCTGCTGGCAGGGTGGCTGCAGGTCCTTGAAAATTGTTTAAGTTAAATTGTTTGAAAATAATTTCAATACATTTTGGGAAACTGAAGAAACTGATGTAAAGTATTCAAATTTTGACTGTGATGTAATGAGGCATTTGATTATGTTGGTCTTTGAACTCTTTCCAGACAGTCTGACTGTGAACACTGTTGATGGAGAATATGTTGGAGATGGAGCCTCTGGCTGTGACCAAAGGTTGATTTGATAAACGTTGGTTTCATTGATTCTGTGGAGCGTTGATTCTGTTTCATTGATTCTGTGGAGCGTTGATTCTGTTTCATTGATTCTGTGGAGCGTTGATTCTGTTTCATTGATTCTGTGGAGCGCTGCTCCTTCCTGGCTGATCTGAGGTCTGCTCTCTGGTCGTGCTCTGTAGATTCAACTACGACTGTTCAGTGAGTTAGAGGTATGCAAGTATATTAATAATCAGAAAGTATATTAAAATTAAACACAATTAGAACAATCAGATTGAATTAGAGCAATAAATGGTTCAGAAGCAGTAGAAGCGATCCTAAGGTGTGAAACTAAACAGAGTGGTGAGGACAGGTCTGTGCAGCAGGGCTCAGGTCTGGACCTGTGTCTGTCTGAAGCGTCTGCCTCTGTGTCTGCAGGTGACCGTCAGTGTGAGGAGCAGCGGCCGGAGAGGAGGCGTCCACACGCACACACGCACGCACACACACACACGCACGCATACACGCACACACGCACGCACACACACACACGCACGCACACACGCACACACACACACACACACACACACCCACAGAACTCCAGAGGGGCGGAAAGCGCTTGGCTTCGGACTATAAAGCCCCTCGTATGGTTTTTGATTTCAGGATCTGAGTTTTTTCCTCGCTCGTCCACTCAGTGGAAGTAGAGGGAGAGCATAGCTGACTTCTGTTTTTTTCTGGGGAGGGAAACGTGTACAAAGTTGGACATCGTTTAGATTTTTTCCCAAGCACAGGGAATATCGAGCAACTCCACAGACTCCTGGTGAAGAGGAAAGCGTTCATGTAGAAAGTGAAGTTGCGGCGAACTAAGATGAAGCTGAAGAAGCTCTTCCCCACGCTCAGATTGCCTTAGTTGTTCTATTTCAGGACTTGAACCGCTTTGATACTTGTTCACGTATAATTTTTCTATATTGTGGGCAAGTATATTCATGCATATGAATGTAAATTTCTCTTCATTTTGAAGAGCTCTTGTGTAAAAGTGTGTGGTAGTTTTTGTTTTTGTTGTTTTGTACGTCAGTCACTCTGTTGTTGAAGGGACCGACCTGCTCGTACATGTGTATATGTAAATACTACCAAGCAGCTTCAGTTGTGAAAGCTTTGGACTTTAAGAAGAATAGAGAATATTGTTTGTTAATGCTTTATTAAACTTTTTTACTTTTGAAGAGAATTTTTAAAAAGACAAAACCTAAGAGGCTAAAATCTAATACTTTTGGACAAAAAAACCCAACAAAAGCGAGTAAAAAAAGGAGGAAAGATGGCGACTGCCAGAACAGAGAGCGTGGGCCCGCTGGTCATGGGACTGAACAAGCAGAACGGGCAGCTCCGAGGACAGAGCAAACCAGCCACAGTCCAGCCCCCCGCAGCTCAAGGAAAGTCGCTGGGCGCTCTGCAGTTGGTGGGCGGAGTCTCTCAGGACGGAGGAGGAGGAGGAGGAGGAGGCGGTGGAGGAGGAGGAGGAGGAGGAGGCGGTGGAGGCGGCGGTATCAAGTTTGGAGACGACTGGAAAAAGAGCCTAAAGCTCCCTCCCAAAGACAACAGGGTCAAAACCTCAGTGAGTAGAGCTCCGAGAGCTTCTCTGCTCTCAATACTGTCAACTGCGGTCACACTGACCCCCCCCCCCCCCCCCGTGTGTGTGTGTGCGCGCGTGTGCAGGATGTGACGGCCACCAAGGGCAATGAGTTTGAGGATTACTGCCTGAAGAGGGAGCTCCTGATGGGCATCTTCGAGATGGGCTGGGAGAAACCTTCCCCGATCCAGGTACGTCTGGGCAGCTCTTCACTCTGACAACACTGAAAGCTCCCTCTGCTGGACCATGGTGCTCCAGCCTCATCCCAGCATCTCACTGCTCAGTCCTCCTTCTTGTCCCTCCAGGAGGAGAGTATTCCCATTGCTCTGTCTGGACGGGACATTCTGGCCCGGGCCAAGAACGGAACAGGGAAGAGTGGAGCGTATCTGATCCCCCTGCTGGAGAGGATAGACCTCAAGAAGGACCACATACAGGGTGAGGCTCTGCCTCCCTGGCTCACTTCTCAATACTTCCTGTCCAGACTCCTCCTCTAACCTGTGTGTGTGTGTGTGTGTGTGTGTGTGTGTGTGTGTGTGTGTGTGTGTGTGTGTGTGTGTGTGTG
>CM055205.1:21531104-21571104 GCA_029224185.1 Karalla daura
CCCCCCCCCCCCCACCAAGAGGCACGAGGTCTGCGTTAACCACTCTACTGCCCTCTACTGTTGTAACGTGGAACTACATGCAGGGGTCGTACAATTCAATAAACACAAATTGAACTCAGTCTGGAGTGTGGTGTGTTTCTATTCCTGGATTAACATACCAGGATGGATAGAACATGACAGGTGTGTGTAGCAGCAGAGCTCCAGCAGACTGGTCACACTGGGCAAGAGGAGGGAAGGAAGAAGGAAGAATGACATTTCAAACGTTCCTGGATGTCCTTGTTGACTTGTGAAGTTAATGATGCAGGTTTGCTAGCAGCTGATTAGAGAAATGTTAAGGGAAGTGTATTAAATGTGCAGAAAAGTTTAACAGACTCCTTTAATATTACACCGTTGATCAATTTTTCACCTGATAAACCGAGATAGAAACTATTGATCCCTCTGGGATGTCGCCTTCAGGAAGTGCAGGACTGACTCGCTGCAAATAAAGTTATCCTGATGGATCCTGATGAAACAAACCTTCATTTGTCCTTTAATAGGGACACCTTCATGGATTATTGAGCTGCGAGACAGATGAATTTGGGGATCAATGAAGTCACTTGTACTGCTACGATCACAGAAGAAGAGGGTCAAGAAGCTCACTGGTTGGTATGCTGGTCCAGCCTGTGTACCAGTACTGTTCCCCTGACCAGGAGAACCTTGGATCAGTTATCTATAGTATATTTTTGAATATTTTCTGGTTACATCAGTGCCTTAACATCAATCTGAGCTCCTCAAATGTCTAATGAACAAAAGTATGAAATTCTGCATCATCTTTACAAAGTTAACCATGGACAGATTAGTCGTCATAACTAAGACACTAGCTGTTTGCTGAAACCTTGAGTGGGACTCAGCCGGTTCATTCTGTGACAGAACAGCAGGAGAGTCTTGGTGACAACAGCAGTGGAAACCCTGCAGATAATTTCCAGGAGGGAACCTCCCAGAGAGCTCTCCACAGATGTTCTAGACCACAGCCAGGCCACAGCGTCCAGCTCACACCTGAGACCAGGCTCACATCCTGACTGTCGGTTTTTTAAACCTCTCGCTGACCGTTTGACCTTGACGACAGTCAATCATGACGTCAGAGCGCTTCTCCTCCAATCAGTGACCTCAGACTAACAGACCCCGCCTCCCGGTCAATGCGTGCCTTCCAGTCAGCCAATAGTCTTTTAGCGAGGCTCAACGTAATGACGTAAAAGGACAGCGTGCAGCCCCTACTCTTAATCCAGTGACGGGCAGACGTTTCTACCAGTCCCGTGCCACGGCTGTCCGTGACGTCACAGTAGGTGGTCTCAGCACGACGCGTCTTCTTCCGGCTCCATCGTCCTCTGCGAAGCACAACGTGAGTATGTCTGCTAGCTCGGGTCCAGCGCCGGGCGGAGGCTCCGGGCCCGGGCCCGACCTGGCCTAGGGCCGCCTCAGAGCAGTCTGTCTGCGGGGAAACAGGCCTGCACGTCCCGGTACCGGGTGTGTGTGTGTGTGTGGGGGGGTGGGGGGTGGGGGGGTTAACGCTGCTTTGCTCCGGTTAGCGCCGAGCTAAGCTAACGATGTCCCAACGGCTCTGGAGGGAGGGAGGGAGGGAGGGAGGGTCACAAGCTCACTCACTCACTCATTCATTCATTCATTCATTAAAGCTTTCATCGGAGCAGCTGTAGGTGCTGGTGGGGGCATCAAGTCTGGTCCCGTGACGTCACTTAGCTGTTCAGTGAGGGAAGGAAAGGTTAAAGGGACACTTACCAACCACAGGTCAGTTTACCTGGTCCAGGACCTGGACCAGGTCTGGGCCTCAGGGTGAAGCTCCCAGACCTCAGCTGTGGGTAACGGGTCCAGGCTGTGTGAGCTCCTCAGCTTCCAGGAGAAGCTCAGAACCAGCTCCTCATGACCCGACTGGTCACAGCCCAGGAGCTGCTCTGGAGACTTCAAACCGGGACAAAGTGGAGGACATCTCCACTGCTTTGTCCTCTTCCTTGAATTCAGAGACAGAGGTTCAGCAGGTGGTGCTGTTGCCTTGTGGCATGGAGGTCCCTGGTTCTAGTCCTGCTTGGACCGACCTTGTTGTCGTTTGCATATTCTCCCATCTTCTCTGTGAGAGCAGATGCATAGCGAGAGACAGAATGTTGCTGTGTCATGTCTGCTCTAATATAAACAGATGTGTCTCTATGTGGACAGTGAGGGTTTATGGTGGTTGTCAGGTGTGTTCAGGAGGTTGCTCAGCAGAGGGTCAGTGAGAAGGTCCTGAGTGCTCCTCTCTGCTCTGTCAGGATGGGCAGTGTGTTGGCTGCCAGCTCCCCCAACCCCCCGGCCTCTGGGCCAGGAGCCCCGGCCCCGGTGCCGGGCCTGACCGTGCCTCCGGGCTTCGGGATGCCTCCCGTCTCCTCCGTCCTGTCGCCTCCCGACGCCTCCTCGGGCCAGCAGCAGGAGGCGCAGCAGGAGGCGCAGCCGCCGCTGCCCAACCCCGGAGCCTTCGACGAGTGTCACCGCAAGTGTAAAGGTGAGCACGTGTGTTCAGCCCAGCAGGGAAACACACACACACACACACACACACACACACACACACACACACACACACACACACACACACACACACACACACACACACACACACACACACACACACACACACACACACACACACACAGGGGTGTATGAAACAAAACGTTTTGTCAAATGATGTACACAACAGCAGCAGTGGAGAAGCAAACCTGCAATATAAAAAAACAAAATTATACTTCAATATAGGCAGGCAGACAGACAGACAGACAGGCAGACAGACAGACAGACAGACAGACAGACAGACAGACAGACAGACAGGCAGGCAGGCAGGCAGGCAGGCAGGCAGGCAGGCAGGCAGGCAGGCAGGCAGGCAGGCAGGCAGGCAGGCAGACAGACAGACAGACAGACAGACAGACAGACAGACAGACAGACAGACAGACAGACAGACAGACAGACAGACAGACAGACAGACAGACAGACAGACAGACAGACAGACAGACAGACAGACAGACAGACAGACAGACAGGCAGACAGAGTGCTTTATTGATCCTGATGGAAATTAAGAAATGAAATATTCACACTTTTCTTTGTAGTGGGTTCTGTCTGTCTGTGTGTCTATGAAAGGTTCTTGTTCCTGCTGTCGCGTGTTTCTAAGCGGAGTCAGCTCAGACGTGTGTGTGTGTGTGTGTGTGTGTGTGTGTGTGTGTGTGTGTCTTTCAGAGGTTTTCCCCATGCAGATGGAAGGCGTCAGGCTGGTCGTCAACAAGGGACTCAGCAACCACTTCCAGGTCACTCAGTGTTTCAGCTCTAAGTTGTTCTGGTTCTATGTTTTACAGACAGGGCTGTTGCTGTGTACCTGTATCTGTTTTCTCTTTCCAAACCAGTCAATCCTGGTTTGGTTTTTATCAAGTTGACTGTTTCATCTGGACAATGATGAGATGAGATGTGAGATGCGACTGGCCCTGATCAGTCGTGTCTGGAGGTGCAGCATCATCTGTTCCTCAGCTCTCTGTTCTGTTGACGTTCTCCTACACTGCTCTGCCTGTCAGGAGCACCTGTGATGAGCAGCGTTCTCCCAGTTATTCACTGAACTAATGGTGACATGGTGTGTGTGTGTATATGCATGTGTGTATGTGTGATCTATGTGTAACTGTAACGTCTGGGCTGCTGCAGGTCAACCACACGGTGCTGCTCAGCACCATGGGGGACTCCACCTACAGGTTCGGGGCCACCTACGTGGGCTCCAAGCAGATGGGTCCGGCAGAGGTAACGTAGCTGCCCCACTCTGAGCTCCGCCCACCCCCCCACCCCCGACCCCCCCTCTGAGCCGGTGCTCTGCTCTCCTCAGTTCTTCCCTGTCATGGTGGGGGACATGGACAACAGCGGCAGCCTCAACGCTCAGGTCATCCACCAGATCAGCAGCAGCATACGATCCAAGCTGGCCTTCCAGGTGACGCCGCAGCTCCTCACACGCCACAGCTGCTCTTCAGGGATGGAACCATGAAAATGTCTCGAAGGTGGAGTAGTTGTGTAACAGTCAGTGATAAGCTCTGTGACGGGTCCTCAGACGCAGCAGAATAAGTTTGTGAACTGGCAAGGAGACGCAGAGATCCGGGGAGAAGACTTCACTGCAACCATCACGCTGGGCAACCCGGACGTGCTCGTAGGTTCTGGTAGGTGTCCACGCGTCCTCCGGAGACAGAACGGTTGGATGGAGAGTTCCTCCCTGTTCTCTGGGCTCAACAAGAAGCTATGAGCTCTGCTTCCATCAGAGGAGTGTTCCCGGCCTCCTCCAGGGCTTGTTGACGTGAGGTGTGACGTGTCGCCGTCTCTCCCCAGGGATCGTGGTCAGCCACTACCTCCAGTCCATCACGCCGGCGCTGGCTCTGGGGGGGGAGCTGGTCTACCACCGCCGGCCCGGGGAGGAGGGCTCCGTCATGTCGCTAGTGGGCAGGTACACAGGTGAGACCCCAGCACCTCCTCCTCCTCCTCCTCCTCCTCCTCTGTCCTTGTGTCTAACGAGCTGCTGGCTCCGCCCCCTCCCCCTCTCACAGGAAGTAACTACATCGGCACGCTGACGCTGGGCTCCGCCGGCGTCCACGCCTCCTACTACCACAGAGCCAACGATCAGGTAACGCCAGCTAGCTTAGCGGGGCAGAGCGCCATATAGCTTAGCTACTCAATGCACGGGTGACCTCTGACCTCCCTCCTCCTCCTCCTCCTCCTCCCTCCTCTTCCTCCCTCCAGCTGCAGGTGGGCGTGGAGTTCGAGGCGAGCAGCCGCATGCAGGACACCAGCGTGTCCTTCGGGTACCAGCTGGACGTTCCCAAAGCAAACCTGCAGTTCAAAGGTGAAGCTGAGCTCTGACCAGCCGGGTTCACATCAGACTGAAATATAAACATTCTAGCTAGCGAAAGAGCTAGCTAGCTTCCTGTGCTAGTTTAGCTACAGCTCGCTATACAGCTGTGTATCTTGCTCTACATTCATTATTCACATATAAACCAAAACACTTTCCTTTGTCAGACGTTGTTGTCATGGTCACACAAATGATTTGTGAAACGATTTCAACCAAAGTGCAGGTTCCAGGTTCCAGGTTCCAGGTTCCAGGTTCCAGGATGTCTTGTAGATAGTGAAATGACCAAAGTGACGGGTCCTTACCATCAGCTCTCTAGTGGCCCAGTAGACAGCGTTTCCCCCGGAACGTTCCAGGTCTGACGGGTTTGGATCGTGACCTCCAGCCTGTGGGTGGAGATGACTCAGACCTGGAGGAAGCTTCTAGATCAGCTTCCTGGGCTGGTCTCCTGGCTGCAGCTCTAACGTGTTCTCGTCCTCCTCAGGCTCTCTGGACAGTAACTGGATCGTCGGAGCGACGCTGGAGAAGAAGCTGCTGCCGCTGCCGCTCTCGCTGGTGCTCTGCACCTTCCTCAACCACCGCAAGAACAAGTTCCAGTGCGGCTTCGGGGTCACCATCGGCTAGACAGCCCGCAGCCTCGCCCCCTGCCACTGTCCACGCTCATCATGTCGCCTGTTTCCCAGAATGCCTTTCACCCGCCCAGGGTGGAGTCTGACTCACAGAGGAGGAGGAGGAGGAGGAGGAGGAGGAGGAGGAGTCGCCTGATTGGTCGGTGATGTAACAAACCGTGAGGCCGCTCAGGACTTTGACTGTGGACTGGACGAGGAAGACGTGAGGAGACGGTTGTCTGTGGGAGCTCAGAGCCTGTCGCTCCGGGTTCCACGTTTACTCTGCTTCTGTTTCTTTGTTTTCTGTTGTTTTTTTACTGCCAGAGCTGCGCTGTGCAGCAGGCGAAGGATGCATGTTCATGGTCCATCACGCTGTTGTTTTCTTTTCCATGTTGCATCATGTGACACCGTATACATGACCTGTATATACCTGTTGGAAACTGATAAATAGCATTTCTTACTAACGCTGACGTGACTGTGGTCTCTCCATCAGGAACTGATGAACGAGGATCCACAGAGCAGACAATAAGAGTTAGACTGGCAGGTTCTTTAAGACTAAACTAAAGCTTAGAAATGAAGAATCTAGATTATCCCGTTTAGACTTTGTCTCTTAAGTCATCTACAGCCGCTCTAGTTGTTTAATGTGCCTAGTATACGACATGTTTCTGACGGTATATTCATTTATGACTTTCATCAAGAAAGTCAATGATTTTCCACCGTGTGATAGATTGAGACAGAGAAACAGAATCTATTAGTTAAATTTGCTTTATTTGATAAAATAAACTTTGACAAGGATCAGAATAAATAATAAGCATCACGTGGCAGGAGGAGGAGGAGCAGGAGGAGCAGGAGGAGCAGGAGGAGCAGGCGGAGCAGGCGGGGCTGTTACTGGGTCTTCTTGGTGAAGGCGTCCAGCAGCGTGCTGAGCTGCTGCTGCAGGTCCAGGGCGCTGGCGTCCAGCCGGGCCTTCAGCTCCTCTCCCATGGGGCTCAGGCTCTGCTGGACCTCCTGGCTCTTCTGCTTCAGCTGCTGCTCGAAGCTCTGAGCCATGGGCATCACGCTCCTCTGGAACTCCTCCAGGCTCTGCTCCACCTTCTCCCTCACCTCCTCGCTGTAGGGCACCATCTGGGCCTGCAGGCTCTGGACCTTGCTCTCCAGCTGGGCCCGGAGCTCCTGGCTCCTCTGCTGCAGCGATGCCTTCAGGGCCTGGGGGTCCACGCTGTCCACCGTCTCCCTGCGCAGCTCCTCCAGCTGCTTCTGCAGGGTGAGCGTGGCCTCCTGGGCGAAGGGCTGCAGGCTGGAGCTGACGGCCGCCAGCTCCCTCTCCAGCCGGGCCTTCAGCAGCTCGGCCTCCTGGGAGAAGCGGGAGATGAAGTCCTGGGAGAGAGGAGCCACCTGGGAGCGCAGGGCCACCACGTACTGGTTGACTGTGTCGGCGCTCTGGGAGATCCTGCTGCTGCAGGAGGAGACACGTTGACCTGCTAGTCAGCCTCTGGAACAGCTGGAAACCAGCTGAGTGGATGCAGATTAGCTAGATTACCTAATCAGAACACTATTTGATTTCATGTCAAATACATGAAGTTAAGTTGCATAAACGTAATCCTCAGAGTGACTTCAACGTGTTCAGTCAACTGTGTTCAGTAACTTCAGTCATGAGTAAGCTGACTAGATGCAGCGTGCAACATGCAGCCAGATAGAGCTGACTGTTCTAATGCAGACATCTAGTGAAGGTTTCTAGTAGGTTCTAGCAAGGTCCAAGGCTTTTACACGCACACACAGAATGGTGTCTGAACACTGCCTACACTTGTTTTTTACTGGATTATTGGAGACTTCTTATGTAAATACTGACGTGTGTGTGTGTGTGTGTGTGTGTGTGTGTGTGTGTGTGTGTGTGTGTGTGTGTGTGTGTGTGTGTGTGTGTGTGTGTGTGTGTGTGTGTGTGTGTGTGTGTGTGTGTGTGTGTGTGTGTGTGTGTGTGTGTGTGTGTGTGTGTGTGTGTGTGTGTGTGTGTGTCTGTCTTACTTGACTTCCTGGCCCAGCTCGGACTCTCTGATCTGCCTCAGGGAATCCTCGGCAGTCTGAGTGGCTTTGGACACGTAGTCCCAGAAAGCGTCTTTGACCAGGTCCAGGTCGCTCTTTGGAGGCTCCGCCCACAGGATGTTGGCGTGGGCAACTGTGGAGGAAGAGGAGGAGGAGGAGGAGAAGAATGACTTTTACATGCAGTCATTTACTAGACACTCACATCCAAAGCAAAGATAGAAGCCACGTCCCAACAAAGACCTTAATGACTCAGTGACTCCAGACTGTTCAGACCAAAGGGAAGGAGAGCAGAGCTGAAGCTCTAGTTCAGAGGACAAATCAGGAGGAATAAGGAGAGATGTTCTCAGAAGAGCAGGGTCTTCAAGAGAATGTACTAAGAGGAAAGGAGAAGAAGGACCTCCAATTCAGTCTTTGTGTTCTGAAGCAGAGGCAAAGCTTCACCCACCAGAGAGAAGAGCGAGGATCACGAGAGCCTTCATGATGGTTGGAGAGGGTGGTGTTCAGTGGAAGAGTGCTCAGGTTCAGCTGCTGCTCCTCCTTCTGCTCGATGTGCGTCCCCGCTCGGTCGCTCTGAGGTTTTATAGTCGAGCCGAGGAGTAAAGTCCTCGTCCGCCTGTCGCGCTGGACTCCTGGTGACTAATGTGGCTCCACGTCACAGTGTCAGACACCTGGTTCCTCCTGGAGCCCTCCAGCTCCTCACCTGGTTCCTCCTGGAACCCTCCAGCTCCTCACCTGGTTCCTCCTGGAACCTGGTGAGGAGCTGGAGCTGCTCAGAGAGCTGAGGGACCAGCAGGTCTGAGGAGCACGCCCAGCTCAGGGAGGCGCATGGACGCTCTCAGCTCACCTCTATGTAGTTTAAGTGTCCGTTCGTAACAATTCTCCCCCCGAGGAGGAGATCGTCCCCCAGGACAGACAGAAGACAGGATACAGAGACAGATGGACTGATGGCTAACAGGTACAGGTCAGAGGTCAGAGGTCAGAGGGTGAGGGACGGAGCCCCGGATCCAGCTCAGCACCGACGGGTCTGTCCCCGTCTGACCGTCTGTCCACAGATCAGTTTCAGTCACTTTCACTCGTATTTTATTTCATTTAACATGCAGCGTCTGCTCTCAGGAGCTGTCACACACACACACACACACACACACACACACACACACACACACACACACACACACACACACACACACACACACACACACACACACACACACACACACACACACACACACACACACACACACGCTGAACTCCTCGTCCAATCAGGGCAGAGTATCTGTATCAGGAAACAAGGTTCAGAGACTTCAGAGGTCACAGGTCGGACAACAACACGTCTGTTTATGTAAAGATGGGACGTTCATGGAATTCTGTGTGTGTGTGTGTGTGTGTGTGTGTGTGTGTGTCTGTGTCTGTGTCTGTGTCTGTGTGTGTGTGTCTGTGTGTGTGTGTCTGTGTGTGTGTGTGTGTCTTGAGCTGAAACAGCTTGGTTATCTTATCTGAGGGTTTCTCAACTCCCCAGGTGTTTACGCAGGTCTCTCTGCTGACCTGGACTCACTGCCTCACCTCCTCACTGTTTCACCTCCTCACTGCCTCACCTCCTCACTGTGTCACCTCCTCACTGTTTCACCTCCTCACTGTTTCACCTCCTCACTGTGTCACCTCCTCACTGTTTCACCTCCTCACTGCCTCACCTCCTCACTGCCTCACCTCCTCACTGCCTCACCTCCTCACTGTGTCACCTCCTCACTGTTTCACCTCCTCACTGTGTCACCTCCTCACTGTTTCACCTCCTCACTGCCTCACCTCCTCACTGCCTCACCTCCTCACTGTGTCACCTCCTCACTGTTTCACCTCCTCACTGTTTCACCTCCTCACTGTTTCACCTCCTCACTGCCTCACCTCCTCACTGCCTCACCTCCTCACTGCCTCACCTCCTCACTGTGTCACCTCCTCACTGTTTCACCTCCTCACTGTGTCACCTCCTCACTGTTTCACCTCCTCACTGCCTCACCTCCTCACTGCCTCACCTCCTCACTGTGTCACCTCCTCACTGTTTCACCTCCTCACTGTTTCACCTCCTCACTGTGTCACCTCCTCACTGTTTCACCTCCTCACTGTTTCACCTCCTCACTGCCTCACCTCCTCACTGTGTCACCTCCTCACTGCCTCACCTCCTCACTGTTTCACCTCCTCACTGTGTCACCTCCTCACTGTGTCACCTCCTCACTGTGTCACCTCCTCACTGCCTCACCTCCTCACTGTGTCACCTCCTCACTGTTTCACCTCCTCACTGTTTCACCTCCTCACTGTGTCACCTCCTCACTGTTTCACCTCCTCACTGTTTCACCTCCTCACTGCCTCACCTCCTCACTGTGTCACCTCCTCACTGCCTCACCTCCTCACTGTTTCACCTCCTCACTGTGTCACCTCCTCACTGTGTCACCTCCTCACTGTTTCACCTCCTCACTGTTTCACCTCCTCACTGTTTCACCTCCTCACTGCTTCACCTCCTCACTGTTTCACCTCCTCACTGTTTCACCTCCTCACTGTGTCACCTCCTCACTGCGTCACCTCCTCACTGCTTCACCTCCTCACTGTTTCACCTCCTCACTGTTTCACCTCCTCACTGTTTCACCTCCTCACTGCCTCACCTCCTCACTGCTTCACCTCCTCACTGTTTCACCTCCTCACTGCTTCACCTCCTCACTGCCTCACCTCCTCACTGTTTCACCTCCTCACTGCCTCACCTCCTCACTGCTTCACCTCCTCACTGTTTCACCTCCTCACTGCTTCACCTCCTCACTGCCTCACCTCCTCACTGTTTCACCTCCTCACTGCCTCACCTCCTCACTGCTTCACCTCCTCACTGTTTCACCTCCTCACTGCCTCACCTCCTCACTGCTTCACCTCCTCACTGTTTCACCTCCTCACTGCTTCACCTCCTCACTGCCTCACCTCCTCACTGTTTCACCTCCTCACTGCCTCACCTCCTCACTGTGTCACCTCCTCACTGTTTCACCTCCTCACTGTTTCACCTCCTCACTGTGTCACCTCCTCACTGTTTCACCTCCTCACTGCCTCACCTCCTCACTGCCTCACCTCCTCACTGCCTCACCTCCTCACTGTGTCACCTCCTCACTGTTTCACCTCCTCACTGTGTCACCTCCTCACTGTTTCACCTCCTCACTGCCTCACCTCCTCACTGCCTCACCTCCTCACTGTGTCACCTCCTCACTGTTTCACCTCCTCACTGTTTCACCTCCTCACTGTTTCACCTCCTCACTGCCTCACCTCCTCACTGCCTCACCTCCTCACTGCCTCACCTCCTCACTGTGTCACCTCCTCACTGTTTCACCTCCTCACTGTGTCACCTCCTCACTGTTTCACCTCCTCACTGCCTCACCTCCTCACTGCCTCACCTCCTCACTGTGTCACCTCCTCACTGTTTCACCTCCTCACTGTTTCACCTCCTCACTGTGTCACCTCCTCACTGTTTCACCTCCTCACTGTTTCACCTCCTCACTGCCTCACCTCCTCACTGTGTCACCTCCTCACTGCCTCACCTCCTCACTGTTTCACCTCCTCACTGTGTCACCTCCTCACTGTGTCACCTCCTCACTGTGTCACCTCCTCACTGCCTCACCTCCTCACTGTGTCACCTCCTCACTGTTTCACCTCCTCACTGTTTCACCTCCTCACTGTGTCACCTCCTCACTGTTTCACCTCCTCACTGTTTCACCTCCTCACTGCCTCACCTCCTCACTGTGTCACCTCCTCACTGCCTCACCTCCTCACTGTTTCACCTCCTCACTGTGTCACCTCCTCACTGTGTCACCTCCTCACTGTTTCACCTCCTCACTGTTTCACCTCCTCACTGTTTCACCTCCTCACTGCTTCACCTCCTCACTGTTTCACCTCCTCACTGTTTCACCTCCTCACTGTGTCACCTCCTCACTGCGTCACCTCCTCACTGCTTCACCTCCTCACTGTTTCACCTCCTCACTGTTTCACCTCCTCACTGTTTCACCTCCTCACTGCCTCACCTCCTCACTGCTTCACCTCCTCACTGTTTCACCTCCTCACTGCTTCACCTCCTCACTGCCTCACCTCCTCACTGTTTCACCTCCTCACTGCCTCACCTCCTCACTGCTTCACCTCCTCACTGTTTCACCTCCTCACTGCTTCACCTCCTCACTGCCTCACCTCCTCACTGTTTCACCTCCTCACTGCCTCACCTCCTCACTGTTTCACCTCCTCACTGCCTCACCTCCTCACTGTGTCACCTCCTCACTGTGTCACCTCCTCACTGTTTCACCTCCTCACTGCCTCACCTCCTCACTTTGTTCTTCTTTTATTAAAATGTCTTCATGCTCATTAGTACAGTTGTCATTCCAACATTCCAGTGTTCATTTTGGTCTCATCCAACCCCCAACATTACATTATTTCACATTGTTTGTTAACTTTTTGAATTTGGGATTGTTGCTAATGTGTTGTTTTGTGCGCGTTGAGACCTTTTATAAATCCATTGAAATGTTTTACATGAACATTCATCTTGTTTGTTCTCGTCTATTATCACGTTTGGCTTTGATTGTGCAGCTCTGTGTGGCACTCTGACTTGGTTTAAAAAGTCAAATGCTTCAAAACAAAACCTATTGTCATTAATATTATCATTATCATCGTTGTTATTATGACCTATTATTATTGATCTCTGTTGTTACCTCTGTGTCATCGCACCTCGGCCTCTCTCCACGTCTGGTCGTGATGTGGAGGCTGCAGCGACAGCTCGACACTCACATCTGGACTTTGCTCCTGAGTGTGTGTGTGTGTGTGTGTGCGTGTGTGTGTGTGTGTGTCCTCAGCTGCCTATAAAAACACTGACACACACACTCTGTATCCCACAGGCAGGAGGTGCTCGAGTCTCTGGTTCCTCTGGTGGTTCCTGTTCTGGTTCCTGTTCTGGTTCCTGTTCTGGTTCCTGTTCTGGTTCCTGTTCTGGTTCCTGTGGTGGTTCCTGTGGTGGTTCCTGTTCTGGTTCCTGTGGTGGTTTCTGTGCTGGTTCCTCAGGTTCAGACATGAAGGTCCTGCTGCTGCTCACTCTCGTCGCTCTCACAGGTAAGGACGTCTCAGCGTGGACGCTGGATGTTGGACCAAGTGTTGAACCTCTGCTCTCCTCTGCTCAGGCTGCCAGGCCAACGTCCGGAGGCAGCCCCGGCCCCGGCCCCGGCCGCAGGTCGACATGGTCAAAGACGCTTTCTGGGAGTACGTGGCCACGGCCACGAGCACGGCCGAGGAGTCGCTGAGGCAGATCAGACACTCACAGCTGGGAAAAGACCTGAAGTGAGGCTCCCAACAACCACGTTCCAGCCAAGCTACACTTTACTAGACGCAGAAAATCTGAGAGGATTCAAGTCACTTTGTGCTCTATTGAACTACTCCATAGAAGAGTGAAGTTCCTTTCAAAGGCTCCAAAAACCTCCACCCTGTTCAACAGAGCAGAGCTTCATGACATTAGTTTCAATAACTAGTTATTAGATAAAACTTATTAGATACAATTACCAAGGCTCCTTTAAGAGAAACTGCATGAAGGTAAAACCTAGAGGACAATTAAGCTCAGTTCAACTGTCTTTGCCCAAATGTGCTTCAGAGATTCTGTGATTCAGAGAACTTGTTACGTTAAATCACGTTAAGTCACGTTAAGTCCATGTTGAGTCCTATAAGTCATGTTAGTCCCTTTATGTCACGTGCAGCAGTGTGTGACCGTATGTCTTCTACTGGACAGTGAGGAGAAGTTTCCTGACTCTGTGTGTGTGTGTGTGTGTGTGTGTGTGTGTGTGTGTGTGTGTGTGTGTGTGTGTGTGTGTGTGTGTGCAGCTCCCTGATCTCAGAGAGCAGCCATGCCGTCTCCAGGCTGTCGGAGGTGCTGCAGACCCAGGTGGCTCCTCTCACCCAGGACCTGGTGGCTCGGTTCTCCCAGGAAGCCGAGCAGCTGACGAGGCGGCTGGAGAAAGATCTGAGCGCCGCTGGAGCTCGTCTGCAACCGCTCGCCCAGGAGATCCTCTCCGACCTGCAGACACAGGTGGAGGAGCTGCGTAGAGACACCAGCCTGTACCCGGTCGACCCTGAAGGTCTGACCTCCACGCTGCTCCAGAGGAGCCAGGAGCTCAGGAAGCAGCTGGAGAGCAGAGTGGAGCAGCTGCAGGTCCAGATGGTGCCCTATGGCGAGGAGGTCCAGGAGAAGATGGAGCAGAGCCTGGAGGAGTTCCAGAGGAGCCTGCTGCCCATGGCTCAGAGCTTTGAAGCTCAGCTGAAGCAGAAGAGCCAGCAGATCCAGCAGAGCCTGAGCCCCTTCAGGGAGGAGCTGAAGGCCAAGCTGGACGCCAGCGCCCTGGACCTGCAGCAGCAGCTGCTGCAGCTCTGGAGCTCCTTCACCAAGAAGACCCAGTAAAGCACTGGAGAGCTACTGGGACTAACTGGACGTGCAATACCTCATCTTACCTCACACGACTGTCAGTATTTACTCCTCCGTTACTGTTTCCTGTTGTTCATCTAATTGTTACAAATATCACAAGATAATCATGATGGCACAATGTCAACACCATTAATAAACAGACTGAATCAAGTCCAGAGTTTTACCTTTGATTGCATATGTTTCTGAGAGCTGAGAAGAACAGATCAGATGTTGAATCTGGCCGAGCTTCAAGCAGTCAAAGCCATGTCAGTGTAACCACACACACTCCTCTTAATGACAGGGAGCAGCAACACACACACACACACACACAGTCAGACTGTTATTATCTCCCACAAACAGGAGAAGACCAGACTAATAACAGCTATCAGAGGGGAGGGGGACGGAGGGGGACGGAGGGGGACAGAGGGGGGGGGGGGCGGAGGGGGACGGAGGGGGACGGAGGGGGACGGAGGGGGACGGAGGGGGACGGAGGGGGACAGAGGGGGACAGAGGGGGACGGAGGGGGACGGAGGGGGACGGAGGGGGACAGAGGGGGACGGAGGGGGACGGAGGGGGAGAAAGGCAAGCAGCCACAGATTCATGTTTCAACGCAACTTAAACAAAAATATCACAAATTGAATGAGAATCATTGTCAAACAGACGAATCAAGAAGGAGAAACGTCTGTACCTGGAACCTGACACCGAGCTTCTCCTGCTCGGGGTCAGTGAGGGACCTGACCTTTGTTCCCTCAGCTCAGACTGGTTACCCCAGAACAACAGGCCGGAGCAGGCAGGGGGATGTTTATCCATGTAAGTATGTTTCCATGTCTGGATAAACGCTGCCATGTCACACACACATGCAAGACTGTGCAACCACAGTTTAGTTTATAAATGTTTATAAAGTTTGTAAATGTCTGGACCTGTTGCTGCTGTAGGGTTTCTAAGCGGAGCCAGAGCTCAGACCTGTGTGTGTGTGTGTGTGTGTGTGTGTGTGTGTGTGTGTGTGTGTGTGTGTGTGTGTGTGTGTGTGTGTGTATATAATTTAATCTAGTCTAATCTTAATCATAATCTAAACGTGGCTGCTGCAACAAAATCATTTCCTACATGGATCACTGAAGTACGGAGCCCCGGACATGGCATCCCAATGTGGCGAGCGCTGTGTGAACTGCAGAACCAGTGAAGTCCAGTCAGCCTGAGCGCATCTGCTCGTCACCAGCAGCGATAACGAGCGGGCTGCTCCGTCTCCACTCTCGTCCTCTGTAATTGTTCTGAGCGCGACCACCTGCTTGGCACCGGCCCCGGCCAGTTTGAGTTTCACGCTGAAGCCTCGTGACTGCAGCTGGAGGGGGGGGAGGGGGGGGGGGGGGGGGGGGGGGGGCTCTCAGATCAAGATGCCTGACCTTCTGAATTGTCTAATATGTTCAATATGACAAATGTTGGTGGTGTACATTGTTATGCCTGCTACATTTCCCTCATAGGTCTTTCCTGTGTTTGCATTCAAGTCATGTGACCAAAAGTAAGAACATTGATTGCTCATTTCTAGCGTTAAATCATTAGAGGTTTAAACACTTTGAGATGAACCAGTTAGACTATGGGGAACATTGGCTGTGATGGAATTGTCCATTATTGTGTGTGCCCTCCCTTCACCCTGTTCATTTTAGGAGACCAACACAATTTTAAAATTCACAATTTTATGAGACTCATTGACCTCCCAGATCTGGGACTGGTCTAGGAGTAAGGAGCGAACACAGTGAGGCAGAATCTATCTCTTGTTTTCTATATTTTCTATCACCTTGAAACACTGAAGACTTATGTTACTGTCGCCATTTGTCAAGTCCACTAACATTTCCCGTTTTAATGCCAATAGTATTTTATGCCCTCTTATAGGCCAGCCTTCTACTGTTCAGTGCTTTCATGTAAACTTTGTAAAACAAGTTGCCCCAAGGTATTAAATACAGATGCTTTGCCAAGACAATACAGGAGGAACATCTAAGAGTCCACATCCTTTAAAGTCATTTCCTGTTTGGACCAGCACACAACTCAGTTTGGTTTTGAAGTCTTTGACCTCAAGGATAAAATTACAACTTTCATAAATCAAAGTCAGATGAACAGTTCACAGAACTTTATTGACTTTCCAAACAGTTGATGCAGACTGTCTTCAGAAAGGCTTCCAACCTGAAGAGAAAACATTTAACACATTTTCCTTAAAAAAACTCTTACACAACAACAAAGCCTTGACTCAGCTTCTGTAAAAAAAAAAAAAACATTTCAAATAAGTCAAATTCTACTCCATACCTTCCATTTCAGCTATTCAGAGTAACTGGCTGGATAGCCCGGCTGCTGAGGCCTGGATGGGAAGCTTGGCTGCAGGAGGATAGCCTGGTTGCTGGGGCTGCTGCTCTGGCTTTGCTGGGTAGGTCGACTGTGGCCTGGATGAAAGCTCGGCTGTTTTACTGGGTATCTCATTCGCTGTGGTGGCTCCTGGGGCTTGGATGGGTAGCTCTGCCACTGGGGCTTGGACGGGTACGTAGGGGGCTGCTGGGGCCTGGACGGGTACGTAGGGGGCTGCTGGGGCCTGGACGGGTACGTAGGGGGCTGCTGGGGCTTGGACGGGTACGTAGGGGGCTGCTGGGGCTTGGACGGGTACGTAGGGGGCTGCTGGGGCCTGGACGGGTACGTAGGGGGCTGCTGGGGCCTGGAGGGGTAGGATGGCTGCTGGGGCTTGGACGGGTACGTAGGGGGCTGCTGGGGCTTGGACGGGTACGTAGGGGGCTGCTGGGGCTTGGACGGGTACGTAGGGGGCTGCTGGGGCTTGGACGGGTACGTAGGGGGCTGCTGGGGCTTGGACGGGTACGTAGGGGGCTGCTGGGGCTGCTGGGGCTTGGACGGGTACGTAGGGGGCTGCTGGGGCTGCTGGGGCCTGGATGGGTACGTAGGGGGCTGCTGGGGCTTGGAGGGGTATGTACGGGGCTGCTGGAGCTTGGAGGGGTACGTAGGGGGCTGCTGGGGCCTGGATGGGTACGTAGGGGGCTGCTGGGGCCTGGATGGGTACGTAGGGGGCTGCTGGGGCTGCTGGGGCCTGGATGGGTACGTAGGGGGCTGCTGGGGCCTGGATGGGTACGTAGGGGGCTGCTGGGGCTTGGATGGGTATGATGGGGGCTGGGGCCTGGATGGGTATGATGGGGGCTGCTGGGGCTTGGATGGGTATGATGGCTGCTGGGGCCTGGATGGGTACGTAGGGGGCTGCTGGGGCTTGGATGGGTATGATGGCTGCTGGGGCTTGGATGGGTATGATGGCTGCTGGGGCCTGGATGGGTATGATGGCTGCTGGGGCCTGGATGGGTATGATGGCTGCTGGGGCCTGGATGGGTATGATGGCTGCTGGGGCCTGGATGGGTATGATGGCTGCTGGGGCCTGGATGGGTATGATGGCTGCTGGGGCCTGGATGGGTATGATGGCTGCTGGGGCCTGGATGGGTATGATGGGGGCTGTTGGGGCCTGGATGGGTATGATGGGGGCTGTTGGGGCCTAGATGACACTGGACCAGAATGCATTTCAATGGCAGGACTGGAAGCGACACCTAATTCCAACCTGTTCCCACTCTGTGGCTGAGCCACATCCCACATGGCAGCTTTGGTCTGCAGGACACCGGGCTGCGGGTTCTGTCCAGGTCTTTGCCGGATCAACTGGACGGGCCGGCCACTGGAAACACTTCCCCCTGGACTGTAACCACCTACTTCCTGACCAAAGGAACCGGCAGAACTTGGAGCATAACGAGGCTCAGCAGAAGCAGCCAGAGAAGCTCCAGGGCCACTGTGAGCAGAAGGAACTGTGGCAGGTTTGCGGCTTCTTTGAAAGTGAGGCGTCAACCCACTGTAGCCATCGCTCCTGTAGCTGAGAGCTGCAGAGAGGAGAGGTTTGAGCTCACTGACCATTTCAAGCTGTGATCAGAACACTGCAATTAAAATAATAAAATAAAAAAAATTTAAAATATTTTTTTTCACTTAAAATAAGTGAAATTATTCATCCATGCTGCAAAATAGTAGTACTTACCATTTCATGAAATTAGGTTGTCCTTGCTTGACATGATTACAGAGAGAGTTTACACTTGGAGTCGAGTGTCACATCATTAACTCACTTTACAGTCATAGTTTGTAATTAAATCTGTAGAGAACAGACCTCAGATCAGCTGGCAAGGAAATTAACAGGCAAAGTTATATAGACCAAAGCCTTGTGTTAACAGGTGACTGACTCAGCTACTTTTAATAGCTCCTAGAGAAGAGCTTGAATACGTCTCGGGGTCTTCATTTTCACAGATCTAGCAGCTCGTAATGCTGCAGACTGTGCAGGGCCCAGTGAGGAGCCTTACCTGTCACATGCGCTGCCAGCGTTAGGATCAGGAGCAGCTTCACCCTGAAAGACGAGACAAACGTTAGGAAGCACCAATCACTGACTGTAAGAGAGGACACACAAAGATCGTACCTCACAGAAGTCCCTGAGGCCATGTTTTCAGAACCACAACTCAGCAGTTTGCTCAACATCTGAACTCCTCCACACAAAGCTGTTGGATGAAGCTCTAGTGCTGCAGCTCCCACCAGGAGCCTTTCTAAGGAGCAGGCCATCAGGATGTAATTGGAAGCAGGTGGGAGATCCAGGAGCAGCCCGACGAGCTGGCCAGGTGTCTGCGCTCCCACTGACGAGCTCCAGGTTCTCAGAGCAGTGTGGAGACCACAGAATCAGCTGATCGACCATGCAGAGCTCTGCTCTGTCACCATACAAACTGCTGTGCAACATCTGGATCGTCCTGATCGTGATTCAGTCTGGACAGGCTGGTAGAGCAGGCGGAGGTCTGCTGTCCTCTCTGTGGGGTTTGAATGTCTATGGATTATATTATTATTTAGTTTATTTGAATTGAATTGAATTATTCAAAATTTAGTTATTAATAACAATTAAAATGTAAAAAAAAGCTAAACACTGATAATGAAAAGCACGTCTAGAGGGATGAACAATAAGTGTCATGATATATAAATAATCTTTCTATCTATCTATCTATCTATCTATCTATCTATCTATCTATCTATCTATCTATCTATCTATCTATCTATCTATCTATCTATCTATCTATCTATCTATCTATCTATCTATCTATCTATCTATCATCTATCTATGTATCTGCATATATAAAGCAATATGCATGATAGTTTTCAAAATGACATTAAAAACATGTTAAAATGTATTAAATCAGAAAAGAAAGACATTGGAGGAGATTTAATACATTATTTTATTACATTTCTGTTTCACTGGAGCATCATGCAAACGATAGTTCATAAATCAACACACAAACAAATCATAAGAACATCAAATGCACTGTTTACACCACAGTTCACAGTTCATTCACACAGAAAGACACGTCGACCAAACTGCTGCCACAGAAAGCTTCAGGGTGAACGTCAGAAGTTGAAACCAGAGTCGAGTCCTTCAGGTGAGCTTCAGCCCCAGACAGAGCGCCAGCTCGTTCTTCTGGATCTTTCCGTCCCCGTTGATGTCGCAGTGTCCCATCAGAGCCTTCCGGAACTTGTCCAGGTCTGAGCCGCTGATGCTGGGCTGCAGGGGGGTCAGAGGTCAGAGGTCACAGACAGACCCCAGGACCAGTCACAGTTAGGGTTAAGTGTCTGCGACCTTCATCTGCAGTGAGTGACAACTCCAACACTGATCCTCACATTTTAAAAAAATGTCCAAATGTCCATCACATACATGAATTACAGCCTGAGTCATTCAAGGACATTGAGAGGGGTGGATGCAGGAAGCTGCAGTGATGTAGTCCATGTCCTGTCCATAGGAACAACACGTTAAGATAAGTCATGTATTATATGACTACACATGGATTAAAGTGGTGTTTGATCCAACTGTCTTAAATCACAGAATCATGTTTATTATGTTTAGTCACATAAAGTCATGTTTAATTATGCTAAGTCATGTAAAGTAACACTGAGCCATCTAAAGTCACACTACGTCCTGTCATGTCTCCTAAAGCTGTGTCCAGTCATAAAGACGTGTGTCCAGCTTCACCTTGACCAGCTCCATCATGTCCTTGACGAAGCCGTCCACCTCGGGACCCTCTAGCGCCCCCGTCTGGCTCTGCACACAGTTCAGCTCAGCATCAACACGCCTCCACTCCTCAGCATCACTGCCAGGAACCAGGTCCACACTTACCACGTCATAGTGAGCGAAGATCTTCTCAAAGTCTCTCTTCCTGTCGTCCTGCGAGCAGGCCTGCACCCCCCCCCCCCCCCCCCCCCCCGTCCCCCACCCCCGACACACACACACACACACACACAGTCAGAGCTTCCACACACACCACATATAATGCAAGAGAAAGTGAGAGACGACTGACACTCACATCCATCTTGAACTTGAGCAGGAAGTTCTCCTTCAGGTCCAGGATCCGGGCCAGGTCGTTCAGGTCCAGTCTGCCGTCCCTGTTCTTATCGAACATGTTCATCTGTGGAGGGAGAAGAGACGAGTCTGAGCGGCGAGCTACGAGCCCACGGGAGGTCAGAGGTCACGCTGTCACCATGGCGTGGGTGTACGCGTCCAGCTTGACGGGTGTGATGTTCTTCCTATGCTGCAGGAACAGGTCCTGAAGGAAGCCCTGGAGGGACAAACAAGGAGAGGAGCTACAGGATGGTGTTTGTATGCATAACGAATCAAGCCCTCAGTTCATGTCTCAGTCTCCAGCTCCAGAGCAGAGTAGGACAGCTGCTTCTCACAATCTTCCAGAGGTTTACAGCTGGTTCAGACCAGTACGTATCCTCCTCCTCCACTGGTTCAGACCAGTACGTATCCTCCTCCTCCACTGGTTCAGACCAGTACGTATCCTCCTCCTCCACTGGTTCACCTGCTTCTTCCACATATCTCCATTCCCATGTCAGCAGCATCCAGAGCTTCATCCTGGTCTCCTCCCTCAACATCTACAGCTGCACAGCCCCAGGTCCAGGCTCAGCCCACAACATACACTCCTCCTTCTCCTTCTTCCTCTTCTCCATCTTGTTCTGGACATGACCCGAGGTCGACCACTGCTCGTGGTGTCACAACCATCTTTGTTCTTCAGTTTATTTACCTTCAGCTCAGAGGCAGAGATGTAGCCGCTGCTGTCGGTGTCGTAGCTCCTCCAGATCTACACAAACCAGAAGCACAAAGTGTCACATTCTCCATCAACCTGAGGAGCGCTCAACCAGTGACCAGCAGGTGGCGGTAGAGGTCAGACAGTGTGTGCTGCGTCTGAGGTCTGTGTTTACAGCTACAGATGAACTTTCTCCTGTGGCTCACAGTTCCATCCCTCCTCCCTAACCTGACCCACTCATGTGTGATCCTTCCTCAGTCTGGACGAGGGACGACTGGGACAGACAGTAACAGAGACACGTCTCATGTCTCCCAAAGTCTCAGCAACACCAGAAAAAGCCGCTCCACTGTGACCTTTGACCCTCACCCTCATGAACTCCACGCTGCTGTGGAGCGGCGTCTCTCTGCGGAACAGCAGCAGGAAGTTCTCGTCCTCGGGCAGCATCACGGAGGCGAGCTGAGCCACAGAACACACTCCACCTCAGTCACACTCACACAGGTCCAGACTTTCACAGCTGCAACCTGAAGCTGGGAGAAATGTCTGCAGGCACTGCTCTAAAGCACAAGCAGCTTAGAGGCAACACGTTTACAGGTCTTTGTACACAGATGTTAATGTAGAAGTCCAATCCACCTTTATCTGTTGAGCAAAGTGCTGCAAAAAACTAACAAAAACAAATAAGCAAAAAAAGGAAAAATAAATAAATACACTTTGAAACAGTTCTATTTGAGTCTCCCATGAGGCATAGGGTTGTCATATATCAACACAATATATATAAAGGTTTATCGGACATTGATATGGGCACATAGACAAAGTCATTGTGTCATAGTAGGTCATAGTAGGTGTGAATGGCAGAGCAGCATAGTTACTGCACAGCTGTCATGGGACGGTCCAGTGACTGATCAGTCCACCCTGAGTCAATTATTACTAACAAGTTCCACAATCACATGTGAACTCAATGAAAAAGTGAGAATCAGAAGTGAGTGTACGGGAAAGAATGAGTGCAGAGTTGGTACCTGCTGGATGTGCAGCCGGCCGTCGGCCGTGGGCAGCGTCTCTCTCACTCGTCTGATTTTATCCTCCGTTAAACTCTGGAAACAACGACACCCGTAACTCTGCAAAACTCCTGATGTCTCATATAACCTCATATCTCATTATATAAGCCCCAATCTACATTTTCGCATCTGCCGGTGGCGCCCCTGGTGGTCGGTCTGGACTCATCAGATAATCGATTAAAGCTTTCAGTCACTTTCTGAGAAACCCTAATCACAACAACAACAACAACAACAAGCCATGTGAAATGGATTCATGCAGGTGTCTTACAGGACTTTTATGTCCGTATGACATGATTTTAACAAATGAAGTCAATAATGATGAAGTATTAGTTTCTGTTTCTGAAGAAATGACTTCACCTTGCGCTCAACGCAGATTTCTACCAAATGTATTTTATTTGCTCGCATCTGTCGATTAATTGTCGATTAAAGTTCTGATGGAAACTTAATAAATGTGTTTTCATTTCTTCACCTTCTCACAAACCTTTAAAGACGGAACCTGAGTCACTTTCAGTTTCTATCATCGATTCATCGACTCCAGATATAATCGTTTGTTTGTCACCTTCATCCCGAACGTTTCCCTCACGCGCTGCAGGAAGGCGTCCAGCTGCTTCCGGTCTACGAAACCCGAGTCTGCACGCGCACACACACACACACACACACACACACACAGGCAACAGGTGATGGAGTAAAACCTTCGATACTGAAAACAGACACACACACACACACACACACACACACACACACGCACGCACACACACACACACACACACACACACACACTCCTCACCGTCCACGTCAAAGTGTTGCCAGATCTGCAGGAAACCTGCAGCGTCCAGGAAACAGTCCATGGTGAGGAAGAGGATTCCAGAACAGATGAAGCTTCTTCCTCAGAGATAGATAGATAGATAGATAGATAGATAGATAGATAGATAGATAGATAGATAGATAGATAGATAGAGAGAGAGAGAGAGAGAGAGAGAGAGAGAGAGAGAGAGAGAGAGGGAGGGAGGGGGAGAGATTATCCTCCTCTGATACTTCACCTCCAGATTTCACTGAAATGAGACCGGAGAAGATTCAAATGGTTGTTTATCGAGAGAGAGAGCGAGAGAGAGCAAGAGAGAGAGCAAGAGAGAGAGAGAGAGAGAGAGAGAGAGAGAGAGAGCAAGAGAGCGAGAGAGCGAGAGAGAGCGAGAGAGAGCAAGAGAGAGAGCGAGAGAGAGAGAGCGAGAGAGAGAGAGAGAGAGAGAGAGCGAGAGAGAGAGAGAGCGAGAGAGAGAGCAAGAGAGAGAGAGAGAGAGAGACATGCTGTGAACAGTTTGCTTGTTTGTTTGTTTATTTATTGGTATAAATGTACAGAAACAGTCTCCCCGTCACAGTTCCAGGTCACATGAGAGTATAAACAGGAAAATAAACAGCAAGCAAATCACTTTTTAAAAGCTGATGATTTAAAAATAAGAAAAGTATTTCCCATTAAAATAAAACCGTCACCTTCCTCTTTAATGCAAGTTCACCAATAATAAACCAGATTTCCTGCTCTTGATCATCACACATTCGACTGATGTGAAGTTGATTTGCAGCCTTTAACTCACAGCTTCATATTTACATATTCACAGTGACGCAGCTACAGGATCAATATGAGCTGATCCATCAGTTTGATCAGTTCTGATCAGACCTGATCAGTTAAAGTCACAGTGACTCTGAGCAGCGGAACGTCCTGCTACGTCTGTTCTGCTGGAATCATTCAGAGCTCATCCAAAGCTTCCACTGGAATCATCGTCTCAGGAACGTCTGGAATGTTTGCGGCTCCCTTTGATAAGACCTGGAATCACCTGGAATCACCTGGAATCACCTGGACCCATCAAGCCTGGGAGCAGGTCTCACTTGCTACTGAGGCCCAACATCTGGATGTATGACTGAACAGTTCATGGTTCACTGAGTGCTCAGCTGAAGCTGGCCCAGAAGGTCCAGTGACCTCCAGGACCTTCATCAGCAGACGTGGCTTCACCTTCAGCTGCTCGAGCGTCCAGTGTTGACAGACGTGAAAAATCTCACAGAAAAATACGAAAACGAATTGTTCTCCAGGTGAGGACTGAGTGGAGTCGCGTCCTGGGTTTAACTCCATGTTACGCTCCTACATCTGAATAAAACCTGCAGCAGATTTAGAAAAAATGACTCTGGTTCAGATCTGTTCTACTGGCCGTTGCTCCTCCTCCTCGTCTCCTCCTCGTCTCCTCCTCGTCTCCTCCTCGTCTCCTCCTCGTCTCCTCCTCGTCTCGTCCTGGTTCACAGCTTCAGGATCAGGATGACTGACCCCAGCCGTCTCACAGTCATAATAATGTGTGTGTGTGTGTGTGATGAGCAGGAGTGAAGGACGTAGATCTACGCTCGCTCAGACTGAAGGAGAATCGCTGTCTGACTCCTCCTCTGACCTGTGGTCAGGCTGGAGATCCACAGCAGGAGGAGCAGGAAGCTGCTCCTCAGCTGCTCTGAGGTCTGACAGAGACGGAGGAGAAACTGTGGAGAGAGAGAAACCCAGTCAGCACAGGATCTAACCACACACACACACACACACACACACACACACACACACACACACACACACACACACACACACACACACACAAGGCGAGAGTGAGATGTGTCCTGTGTGAGAAGTGAGTGTTTCCAATGTGACTGAATAACTTTAGACCCATCTCAGGCATCCGTTACTCCAACCTACACACACACACTCACACACACACACACACACACACACACACATACACACACACACACACACACACACACACACACATACACGCACACACTGCTGGTTCTTCTCAGACTCAAACACCATCAGATAAAATGAACCGACCGATCAGACCAAGATCAACTCAAACTAAACTGCCTTCAGCATCTGAGCTTCAACGTTCTCGTCACGGCTTTCTAACTCGACAACAAACATTTCTGAAATTTTTAAACTTAGCAGAAATTCCTAAAAACTGAGACTGAGCACCTCTGGAACGTCATGTGATGTGGACTTCCCAGGTGTTTCCACCTCAGAGGAACGTTCTCCGGGTCCATCAGAGCAGCCACACGCAGACTGAGCTCTGATTGGCTGCCTCTGCTGTCACTCACAGGAAGGATCATGTGACTTCACCCGACTTGACTCATAGTAACTTTACATCACTTAATATGACTTGAAGTTATTCTATGTGGCCCATTCATGTATGTTTAGCTCATTTCTCCACGGCAGAGCTGCTGCTGTGTCCAGGACCCTCTGAAGGTCTCTGGAGGAACCTTCTGGAGATGTTCTCACCCTGAGCCGGCAGAGACTTGGCTCTCTCCCTCTCATCCTCCATCGCTCTGCTGCTGCTGGACGACCTCCTCAGAGACGACCACGGTCTGGCCCCCGCCCCCCCAGCGGCCTCCAAGGCTTCACCATCAGGGAGATCTGAGGAGGAGGAGCAGGAGGAGCAGGAGGAAGAAGAGGAGGCAGAGGTTAAAAAGCTGACGTCTGGAGACCTACAGTCAGCTTCACCTCCATCTGAGGAGATCTAGACCAGGATATATCTGCAGGAATCCTCACGTTCATTCCAAAACCTTTTTCAGAACTTTTAAAAACCTTCCAAACAGTACGGTGATCCTCCCTCCTCCTACTAGAACCTGGAAAATGAAAACCTCCAGTTGTCCTGGTTTGTTTCTGTTGATTTAGAGGAGTTAATTAAGTTAATAACTTATCGAAGAATAAAAATGTGTTTCTATTTCTTTTATTACTTTGTACTTTTTATTTTCAACTTGAAGTACTTTTCCTAAAAATGTTTATCAGTCATTTCCTGTTCAGTATCTGTTTTACACGTCTGTCCAGTAGTTCCCAGTACTAGTTTCCTTTGAACATGTGTGTGTGTGTGTGTGTGTGTGTGTGTGTGTTCTTCTTTTAACAGCTGTAAAGATGAGAAGATGAGCTCTTCTCTCTTGACGGGGCAGAAGCAGCTCTGAGCGTTAATCACACACGTCTGCTGTGGAGGCGTCCAACCAGCCTGAACTACAGCAGGGTAATTACAGCAGGGTAATTACAGCAGGGTAATTACAGCAGGGTAATTACAGCAGGGTAATTACAGCAGGGTAATTACAGCAGGGTAATTACAGCAGGGTAATTACAGCAGGGTAATTACAGCAGGGTAACTACAGCAGGGTAATTACAGCAGATCAACCTCAGACCTCCAGCCAGTCTCTGAGTCACTGTGCGTCCACCTGGAGCAAAGCATTCTGGGAGGAGCTGCTCCACTAGTTAGGTAGTAGGTCACTGGTGGGTTGATGGTTTTCACTCTGATTGAAGTCGAATCACTTTCATTGATTAATGAATTCAATGACAAACACAGACTCCGTGTGCTGAGGTGGACCCACCGTCCTGAGGAGATCCTGGTCCTGACATGCTGCTGCTCTCCCTCTCCTGCTCCGACGGCGCCCTCCGCAGGCGAGGAGCAGGGAGCGGCGCCTTCACAGGAGAGGCTCCTGGAGGAGAGGCTCCTGGAGGAGACGCTCCTGGAGGAGAGGCTCCTGGAGGAGAGGCTCCTGGAGGAGAGACTCCTGGAGGAGATGGTCCTGGAGGAGATGGTCCTGGAGGAGACGCTCCTGGAGGAGATGGTCCTGGAGGAGAGACTCCTGGAGGAGATGGTCCTGGAGGAGAGACTCCTGGAGGAGCGCTGGAGGAGTCATCTGAGGAAACAGGAAGTAAATAAATGTTCAGCTGCCATATCCAGTCTTTACTATTCTTTTATCTTCTCTGTATTTTGCAGCTATTCATCTTGTTCATTAGGAATGTAGTGCTATAGTCTGCTAATGAATAAATGAATAAATGAAGACACAATAGAATCAGAAAGTCTAGTGTTTGTTCCAGTCTGGACTGACCTGGGATGCAGCTACTGCTCGGCCTGGGACTGGTGGGACTGGTCACAATGGTTCCACTGGTTAGACTGGAGGCAGCGGTGGGGGCCGCGGGCCCCGGGGCCCGGGGGCCCAGCGGGGGCTTGCAGGTCTGTGGAGGCGCAGGTTTGACACTGGGAGGTTTGGATCGAGGCGTGGGCTCCGGTTTGTTCTCCTCAGCTGGAACGTCTGACTTCACCTCTGGAGAACAACAGGAGACGTGAGGAGCTGTGATGTCATCACTCAGCGCTGAGCTGACCTCAGAGCTGCAGGAAGCTGTTTCCCTTTGCTTTTTCTCCTGACGTGATGTGGGGAGGGTGAGGACCTCACCTCTGGATGAGTCCACTCTGTCCTGCCGCGATGCCTCGGACTGGAACACACACACACACACACACACACACACACACACACACACACGCTGATATTCTTCATGATATCCTTCTATTGCTGTGAATGTGATCTGTGTGACTTCTGGTTACTGCACAGGACTAGCTCTATCCTATCTTTAATAATGCAATGCTTCACCTAATCTGGCGGTTAAAGGGTTAAAGCAGGTGAAACGCTCCACTGTTTAGTACGTAGTTTGGAGTGAACTTGCTCAAGAGATTTACGCAAAGAAAGTGGAAAGAAATATCGTGACTGAATTAGTGCATTAGTGCCTTCTGTGTATGTTTTTGACCATGAAGGAGATCAAAGTGACTAAATAAAGAGGAGGACAAGAGTAAAACACATCCCTCGACTAATGTGTCATTACAATGAGCTGGTGGTTAACGTAGAGCTAGATTAACAGAGCTGCAGGAGGTTTCTCACCTTCCTCACCGCCATCCTCTCCTGTCTGGCCTTCATCTCCGCCAGCAGGTCCAGACCCATCACAGGAAC
Organism: Karalla daura; assembly: GCA_029224185.1. Classification (NCBI taxonomy): domain Eukaryota; kingdom Metazoa; phylum Chordata; class Actinopteri; order Chaetodontiformes; family Leiognathidae; genus Karalla; species Karalla daura. The sequence goes on from CM055205.1 coordinate 21,559,040, forward strand.
ACCCATGTGACGTGGGATGTGAAGGTTCTCCTTCCTCTCCTCCTCTTCCTCCTCCTTCTGCTCCTCCTCCTCCTTCGTCTCCTCCTCGGCAGCCTCAGCCTGAGGAGGCGCAGGAGGAGCCTCCACCTCAGCCTCATGGTGGTCCAAGGACGGCGCCCTGTGGAGCTCCTGATCTGCCTTCACAGTCGATGTCGGCGACACCGGGGTGGGCTCCTCCGTTACCGGGGAGACAGAGGCAGGGGGCGGAGCTACAGAGGAGGAGGAGGAAGAGGAGGAGGCACTGGGGGGAGTGATGGCAGCAGCACCGTGACTCTTCTCTGAGCGAGACGTGCGGGATTTGATGAGATTGAAGAAGCCGCTCTTCCTGGATTCACGCTTCTTATCAGCTGATTCCTGAGGAGCTCGGACCGAGGGAAGTCTGTAGGGTCAGAGGTCACAGTCTGATCTATCACAGTCTGATCTATCACAGTCTGATCTATCCCAGTCTGATCTATCACAGTCTGATCTATCACAGTCTGATCTATCCCAGTCAGATCTATGATAGTCTGATCAATCACAGTCTGATCTATGATAGTCTGATCTATCACAGTCTGATCTATCCCAGTCTGATCTATCAGTCTGATCTATACCAGTCTGATCTATCAGTCTGATCTATCCTAGTCTGATCTATCCCAGTCTGATCTATCAGTCTGATCTATCCCAGTCTGATCTATCACAGTCAGTTCTATCACAGTCAGTTCTATGTCCACTCACCTGAAGCTGAGCTTCACCACCCTCTTAGAGAAGAAGTCCTCCAGACCCTCGTCCAGTTTCCCCATCGAGCTCTGATCAGACTCTGGAGCTGCTGAGGAGCTGTGGACGTTCTCACGCTGAGAGACAAAGATAGAGTCAAACATCTAGATATGCAGAGATAGACAGTCAAACATCTAGACCAGTAGAGATAGAGAGATACATACAGGGGCAGATGGATGATGATAGATGTAGATGATGGATAAGAACAAACAAACAAACAGTCAGTCAGTGAGAGGGTGGTACCACAGGCCGGCTGGGCTTGGTCCTCCTCCTGGGTTTTGGTCGGGACTTGGTGCGATGCTCCAGGGTCTGGTGCTCCATGGGAGGCAGCTCCCCAACGTACACAGAGGGAGGGGGGAGAGGGGAGGGAGGAGCAGGGAGCTCTCCATAGGAGCAGGAGGAGGTCCTGTCTGAGGCCTGAGGAGGAGGAGGGGGAGGGGGGTCCTCCACATGGATGGGAACCTCCTCCAGAGCCTTGTCCAGGTCAAACTCCATCTCTGTCAGGAGGAGAACCAGTTCACACACAGACCGGTTCAGTCTGGCCCAGTCACAGGTCAACTGGTCAACTGGTCAACAGGTCAACAGGTCAACACATCAACAGGTCAACTGGTCAACAGGTCAACACAACACGTCAACAGGTCAACAGGTCAATATGTCACCATGTTAACATGTCAACAGGTCAACACGTTAACAGGTCAACACGTTAACAGGTCAACATGTTAACAGGTCAACATGTTAACAGGTCAACACGTCAACAGGTCAACACGTTAACAGGTCAACACGTTAACAGGTCAACATGTCAACAGGTCAACACGTTAACAGGTCAACACGTTAACAGGTCAACATGTCAACAGGTCAACACGTTAACAGGTCAACACGTTAACAGGTCAACACGTCAACAGGTCAACACATCAACAGGTCAACACGTCAACAGGTCAACACGTTAACAGGTCAACACGTCAACAGGTCAACATGTTAACAGGTCAACACGTCAACAGGTCAACACGTTAACAGGTCAACACGTTAACAGGTCAACACGTCAACAGGTCAACACGTCAACAGGTCAACACGTTAACAGGTCAACACGTTAACAGGTCAACACGTTAACAGGTCAACATGTCAACAGGTCAACACGTTAACAGGTCAACACGTTGTATCAACACAGCAAACAAAATGATACGACATAAACATGGTGACACTGAGTGGAAAGACAACAGAAGAAAACATTTGATCTCTTAGGATATATATAAAAAAGAAAAGGAAGAGGAGAATAAAGAGGAGAAGAAGAAAGGGGGGGGGGGGGTCTGTTATGAACAGATCTCCAGATCTTCTCACCAAAGGCCACAGAGACTGGACGCAGCATCCGGACCAGGATGCTCTTCCTCTTGGATTTGGGCGTCATCTGAGGAGGAGACAGACCAGTTGGAGCTTTCTAGAAGCTTTGAACTCATCCTAGCTGTGATGTTCTGTGAGGTTCTCTCACCAGGCAGGTGTCCAGGTCCTCCAGCCCGTGGTTCTGCTCCAGCTGCAGAACCTCCTCGTCCAGAACCTCAGCCTCCATCTGAGGCTCCTGACGGAGCAGAGGCTGAGACCTCCTCAGAAGGTGCTCTGACTGGAGGGAGGAAGGAGAGGAGAGGGAAGGATGAGGAGACATACACAAGCTGCGTTTCCACCTCAGTTGTCCTCTAAAAAGTTGAGTCTCCTCCTCTGTCCATCTGGTCTGAAGGGAACTGGTCATGTGACCCCTACGTCAGGTCACGTGACCTGGAGACGTGAACAAAGTGTTTCCATCACACTTTGAGATCAGCTTCTAAATAGACACGTCTGGAGGAGCAGCTGAGGAGAGGAGCTGTGTCCAGAGACACCTGGGAGGTGTTTCCACACCATGTTCAGACGGAGACACTGACCAGCGTGAGCTGAGACCTGGACAGAGACTCCAGGATTTCATCCACGATGCGATCGGACAGAAACGAGGCCATGCTCAGCTTCACCTCACTGCAACACAGGACACAGAGACAGCACACGATGAGGCTCAGAGCGGCTGCCTCCACCCGTCTCCACCCGTCCCCAGGCGTCTCTCCCTGTCTCCACCCGTCCCCAGGCGTCTCTCCCTGTCTCCACCCGTCTCCAGGTGTCTCTCCCTGTCTCCACCCATCTCCAGGTGTCTCTCCCTGTCTCCACCCGTCTCTAGGTGTCTCTCCCTGTCTCCACCCGTCTCCAGGTGTCTCTCCCTGTCTCCACCTGTCTCCAGGTGAGCCACCTGTCTCCACCTGTCCCCAGGTGTCTCTCCCTGTCTCCACCTGTCTCCAGGTGAGCCACCTGTCTCCACCTGTCTCCAGGTGTCTCTCCCATGTCTCCACCTGTCTCCAGGTGTCTCCACCTGATCTTGTTGACGATGTCGGCTCCAGACTGCTCCAGCAGCGTGTTGGTGATGAAGCTGCGGGGCACGCTCATCCTCCCGGCGCCGGCCTTCATCAGCTCCTGACGCAGGCTGCTCCTCTTCATCACGTGGGGACACAGACTCTCGGCTGCGTCCACCATGGAGCCCAGCAGGTTCTGGAGGAGCAGAGACGAGGTCAGGACCAGGCTTGTAACAAAAAGATTATTATGTGACTGGTCCTCCAGATGACTAGGCAGACTAACCGGTTTAGCTATAGACAGGTTAAGGTCACCATTACTACCTGCAGCTGCTCCTCCATGACCTGGGCCACCTCCCCCGCCATCGACTCCAGTTTGTCCTGAATGGCCCCCACACAGGGGCCCCGGGCCCCCCCACTCCTCAGGTGGTACAGGCTGGGCAGCAGCTGGGAGGAGGAGGAGAAGGAGGAGGGGAGGAGGAGGAGAGGGGAGGTGGAGGGGAGAGGGGAGGGGAGGAGGAGGAGAAGGAGAGGAGGAGGGGAGGAGGTGAAGCATCATGGGAACAGCACGTCCATTATCTCACCTGTTGCATCAGCTGAGCTCACATGTCACGTTGATATTGTAAATAAAGGAATAAAAAGCTTCTTTAACCTAGAACCTTGTAGAATGTTGAATGTTTTTACATTCTCACTCCACTCCTTCAGCGTGCTGCACGAGGCGGTCCGCCCTCAATCACTTTACTGTTTTCTACTGTTATGATGATTATTTACAAGTATTATTTCTATCTTTCTGGTCCTTGTCCTCCTGGGACTGTGGAGCCCTCTGCTGCAGTCAGTCAGGAGGAGGAGGAGGAGGAGGAGGAGGAGGAGGAGGAGGAGGAACAGGGGTCCCTGTCCAGAGTGGTCCTCACCGTCTTGGAGTTCCTGGCGTCTCTCATCAGGTTCTCAGCGACCTTCACGTCCTCCTGGACCTGTCCCGCCTCCCGGAACCTCAGCGAGTTCAGGTGGTCCTGGACCTTCACACACATGGTGTCCACCATCTGCAGCCAGAGCACAGAGCTCACTCACAGCTGGGTGTGTGTGTGTGTGAGTGTGTGTGAGCGTGTGTGTGTGTGTGTGTGTGTGTGTGTGTGTGTGACTGTGTGTGTGTGTGAGTGTGTGTGTGTGTGTGTGAGTGTGTGTGTGTGCGTGTGTGTGAGTGTGTGTGTGTGTGAGTGTGTGTGTGCATGTGTGTGAGTGTGTGAGTGCGTGTGTGAGTGTGTGCGTGTGTGTGTGTGAGTGTGTGTGTGTGTGTGTGTGTGTGTGTATGTGGGGGGGGCGGGGCCTGCCTGCTGGGTGGTGGTGGTGACGATGCCCTGCTGCAGCCTGTACGCCTGCTCCTGCAGGTACTTACGCGTCTCATGGTTCCTCAGCAGGAACTGCTCCATCTGCAGCGACACACACACACACACACACACACACACACACACACACACACACGCACACAGAGTTCAGACACACTTCAACCAACACTTTTCAAAGACTTTTTCAGGACTACACATCAACATCTGCATGAAATATAGGAACAGAAACCGTCAGACAAGAAGCAACAACAAACAAACAAACTTTGTTTGTTTAACTAGGTAAACAGTGGTTAAACTGACATGTCTACTCCAGGTCAGCTCTGCCCCTGAGTTCTGGAATTAATAACAATGAATAAATTGACCTGATCTGCATCTACCTGACATGCACAGCAGCCAATCAGATCAACGCTCAGATCCAGATTGTTCCAGATTTGTCTTTTATTTACACACACACACACACACACACACACACACACACACACACACACACACACACACACACACACACACACACACACACACACACAGCACCTTGAGCAGTGCGTCCTCAGTCTTCTCTGGACTGGCCTTCAGAGCCTGGGCTGCGTCCATGATGGGGACAGGCATGAAGCGGATGGTGTAGTTCCTGGAGAGACGACAGAGAGAAGACAGATTCTACTGACCCCTCTAACTGTTCTGCTGGAAACCAGAAAACATTCACATTTCAGAAGCTCAGATCAGAGGATTCTGACTTCACTCTCAATCATTCTCAGTTTGTTTTATGCTTAAACCAACAAAACTGAATTTCGAAACTGATTACTTTATCAGCTCATTTATCTCAAATTGAGATTTATTGCTTTCACATTAGTTTTAGATCAGCTTTTATAATATGGACTCTTGGCTTTGTACAGCACTGTTACAACAGGCTTCATAAATAAAGCGTAGTGGAGTGAGTGACTGGCGTGTGCAGCTGGAAGCCGTGTGCAGATGTTGATGTGTGATGCAGATGTGTGAGCAGAGTTTAGACGGATCCTCTGTCCAGCCTGAAGCTGCAGCACCAGCAGCTCCACTCACTTCTCCAGAGCTGCAGCCACGTCCTGCAGACCCTGAGGGCTGACACTGTTCCTGTCCCACAGCACGGTCCTGCACACACACACACACACACACACACATGCACACACACACACACACAAGTCAACACAATTGTACAATGGCAAATTATTTCAAGGACAAAGAACATGCAAATTGACTTTACTCTGTATCTTTAGCTGTTTAGCTGGCTGTTCCAGTGAACTAACCTAGTTAACCCGTTGTTTCCAGTACTCTGCATCTGCTTTACTTTCCTCTCGGTCAACATTCATCAGATTAAGCTTTGCTGGTATTTGATGAGCATGAGGGAGGAGGATCTGGCTCTGGGAGCATGCCAGTCATAATAATAATAATAGTAATAATAATAATAATAACTGGTCCACGCCTGAGCTTGGTGTTGATCTGCAGAGCTTTGGCCAGCATCTTGGCTCCCATGTCTCCCATGGCGTTCCCGCTGATGTCCAGCCTGGTGAGGGAGCTGTTGCTGCCCAGAGCGTTGAGCACGATGGAGAGGTCGGCCTTCAGCTTGGAGTCAGCCAGAGACAGCGAGGTCAGAGGCTGCACACACACACACACACACACGCACACGCACGCACGCACACACACACACACACACACACACACACGCACACACACACACAGGAGAGGAGCTCAGGCAGGGCTGTCCACTCTGCTAACATGTTGCCAGGTTTGAAGCTTCACTTACGGAATCCTCCTCCTGGATCATGTGCACCAGGTTGTCCAGGACTGGGGCCACGTTCCTAGGGAGAGATGAGAGGAAATGTTACAAGATCCTCAAATAAACAAAAACAAAAACACTTTCATCTGGTCTTTGTTACTGGTCGCAGATGTTCAGCAGCTCCTGAAACAACAAGGAACCGTCATGGTCAGAGGATGGATGTTCCATGTCATAGAAGCTATGGAACACTGGTTCCATCAGAAATGCCAGAAACAGTGTGTTAACATTTTGCTGAGCCGCTCTAGGCAGTGAGCAGTGTTTGTTTGTTTGTTTGTTTGTTTGTTTGTTTGTTTCCTACTTGGACTTGATGTTGTTGAAGTTTTTGCCCAGCGACAGGTGACGGATGGAGCGGTTCTTGGCGAGCCAGACCAGGAGCGTGGTCAGATCCATGTCCAGGCCTGGGAGGAGCCCCACACACACACACACACACACACACACACATATGAAGACCTCCACCACGCACTCAGATGTGTCCAGGGCCGACCGTCCTCACCGTTGTCTGAGATGTCCAGGCTGGTGATGTTGGGGATCTCAGCCACGCAGCCCTCCAGGATCTGGGAGCCTCCGGAGCGCAGCTGTGGACAGAGGAAGGCCTGGTGGGTCAGATTAACGCCCGGCAGGTCAGATTAGCACCCGGCAGGTCAGATTAACGCCCAGCGGGTCAGATTAACACCCAGCGGGTCAGATTAGCACCCAGCAGGTCAGATTAACACCCAGCGGGTCAGATTAGCACCCGGCAGGTCAGATTAACACCCAGTGGGTCATATTTACACCCGGCAGGTCAGATTAACGCCCAGCGGGTCAGATTAACGCCCAGCGGGTCAGATTAGCACCCGGCAGGTCAGATTAACACCCGGCAGGTCAGATTAACACCCAGCGGGTCAGATTAGCACCCGGCAGGTCAGATTCACGCCCGGCAGGTCAGATTAACACCCAGCAGGTCAGATTAGCACCCAGCGGGTCAGATTAACACCCGGCAGGTCAGATTAACACCCAGCGGGTCATATTAACACCCGGCCGGTCAGATTAACACCCAGCGGGTCATATTAACACCCAGACAGGTCAGATTAACACCCAGCGGGTCATATTAACACCCAGACAGGTCAGATTAACACCCAGCGGGTCAGATTAACGCCCGGCAGGTCAGATTAACACCCAGCGGGTCAGATTAACACCCAGCGGGTCAGATTAGGAGAGGGGGGGCGCTACGGGTCGGGACCGTGGGACCAGCTCACCTCGCAGCCGCTCAGGTCCAGAGACACGTCGCTGAGGTTGGGGTTGCAGCCCAGGCCCAGCAGCAGAGCTCTGCACACAGAGCAGAGTCAGACACACAGCGCCACCTGCAGGACGCTCACAGCCACACGGCCGAGCTGGAAACAGTCGGAGCGCTGAGGGAGCTGCAGGGTGGAAGGGTTTCCTGTCTTACTTGAGAGCCTCCAGCGGCAGCCGCGTCCCAGACAGACTGACTGAGCTGAGAGCCTGAGCAGAGCTGAAGAACTGCTTGAAGGACGAGGGAACTTCTTTACACTTCCTGGAGAAGACGAGAGAGAGAGAGAGAGAGAGAGAGAGAGAGAGAGAGAGAGAGAGGAGCAGATGCTGGGTTAACAGGGTTAATTAAGGGAAAGCTGTGTGTGTGTGTGTGTGTGTGTGTGTGTCAGTCTGACCTGTGAGAGAAAACCGTTTTGGACATGTTGAGGACAGACAGATGCTTCAAAGATCCTCTGAGCAGAGACGAACACACCTGGCAAAATCAAAGAGAAGAGAGTAGAGGCAGAGAATGAGGCAGAGAATGAGGCAGAGAATGAGGCAGAGAATGAGGCAGAGAATGAGGCAGAGAATGAGGCAGAGAATGAGGCAGAGAATGAGGCAGAGAATGAGGCAGAGAATGAGGCAGAGAATGAGGCAGAGAATGAGGCAGAGAATGAGGCAGAGAATGAGGCAGAGAATGAGGCAGAGAATGCAGAGTTTCTTTTCCAGCTTCTCAACAGATGTCTCAACACATGTCACGCGTGGCGGAGCAGCGCAGCAGAGGAGCTATTACAGCCAGCTGTAATAGATTACATCACATCATCATACACAAACAAAAGAAATCTTAGAATACTTTAATACATTTAAAATAAACAGCATAATATCCATAGTTCAGTAATTTAGTAATTTATCTTTAAGAAATCTTAGAAGCAATGAAGAACTCTTTAAGAATTTAGAGCAAGAACCCAGAAACTTTATTCTGTCGATTAAAAGACACTTAACTGTCATTAGAATCTCAGTTAGTGTGTGTGTGTGTGTGTGTGTGTGTGTGTGTGTGTGTGTGTGAGTCTGAGCTACCTGTTCCAGAGAGCAGTCACTGTTAGATAGATCCAGAGTCTCCAGGCAGTTAGGGTGACTGAGGAAGGTGTGCAGGTTCTACACACACACACACACACACACACACACACACACACACACACACACAGGGGTCAACACTGATGCAGTCTACAGCTATAGCTGTTTATCTAGTCCAGACTACTAGTAACCACTAGTAGCTAGTAACCGTCTGGCAGCTGCAGACCTGCAGGTCGTCTCCTCTCAGGGAGTTCCCCGACAGGTCCAGGACTGTGAGGGTGGAGGCCACGGTCGGGTTCACACTCAGAGCCTGGCTGAGGCTGTTCACACCTGAGTGAACAACAGGGACAGGTAAAGACAGGTGACCTGGGACAACCAGCCCGGGACAACCAGCCCGGGAGCTGGAGCTCACCTTTAGGAGACGTGGACGTCCTGGAGAGGTTCAGCTGCTTCAGACCCATCGGCAGCTTGGACAGCTGAGCACTGAGAGCAGACACACCTGCACACACACACACACACAGACACAGACACACACACACACACACACACACACACACACACACACACACACACACACACACACACATCAGTCCCTGTTTCCATGGAGACGCTCACAATGGTTCGGTCTGACTGAGACTCGACTGATCAGGTGACATCAGAGCTGTCATCCAGTCATTCAGAGTGACGTCAAGGTTCAGACGATCGAAATCCATGTGAACATTATCATCTCATCAACATGAGAGGGTCCTCAGGCATCCAGGTCCTTGTAGCTCAGGTAATTAAAAACAAAAGCATTCATTATTCTATCCTATTCTATTCTATCCTATTCTATTCTATTCTATTCTATTCTATTCTATTCTATTCTATTCTATCCTATTCTATTCTATTCTATTCTATTCCTAACTGTATTATCAATGACCATAAAGGGAGTCGTTGCAGTGCTTCAAAGCAGCCACCAGGGGGCGTAAGACCCCATCTGAAATCCCTCTGTAGAGAAACATCTGAGCGCAGATCAGTTTTATGTAGGTTGATGCAGATCAGGTTGATCTGCATCCAGGGCAGAGTGTGTGTGTGTGTGTGTGTGTGTGTGTGTGTGTGTGTGTGTGTGTGTGTGTTGACCTTTGTCCTCCAGGGAGTTGTTGCTCAGGTTGAGTGTGTGCAGCGTGGACGCCGGGTTGTGTGACAGAGCGCTGGCGAGTTTCTGAGCAAAGTCACTGGAAGAACCAAGAGGACGGGTCAGAACCAGGAGGACGGGTCAGAACCAGGACAGGATAGAACCAGGAGGACAGGTCAGAACCAGGACAGGATAGAACCAGGAGGACAGGTCAGAACCAGGACAGGATAGAACCAGGGGGGCGGGTCAGAACCAGGAGGACAGGTCAGAACCAGGACAGGATAGAACCAAGAGGACGGGTCAGAACCAGGAGGACAGGTCAGAACCAGGACAGGATAGAACCAAGAGGACGGGTCAGAACCAGGACAGGATAGAACCAAGAGGACAGGTCAGAACCAGGACAGGATAGAACCAGGAGGACAGGTCAGAACCAGGACAGGATAGAACCAGGGGGACGGGTCAGAACCAGGAGGACAGGATATAACCAGGAGGACAGGTCAGAACCAGGACAGGATAGAACCAGGGGGACGGGTCAGAACCAGGAGGACAGGATAGAACCAGGAGGACAGGTCAGAACCAGGACAGGATAGAACCAGGGGGACGGGTCAGAACCAGGAAACCAGGGGGACGGGTCAGAACCAGGAGGACAGGATAGAACCAGGAGGACAGGTCAGAACCAGGACAGGATAGAACCAGGGGGATGGGTCAGAACCAGGAGGACAGACGCCCCTCTCTCTCTCAGCTCAGTGACCTCTGACCTCCTCAGTCCAGCGTTGTCCAGCACCAGCTCCTCCAGGCGGCTGGAGCGAGACACCACCCTGAGGATCTGCTCACACACATCTGTGGACTGGCATGCACACACACACACACACACACACACACACACACACACACACACACACATCTCTGTTCATTCCTGTCACTCTTTAAGCTTGGAATGGTCACAGTGGGTCCAGCACGTCCTGGGTCGTCTGGGACAGGAGACAGACCGGTTCAGGTGAGACCCTCCATGTCTTGACATTTGTCAAACAGGCAGATTTGTGCCACTTTTGCATCATTTTAGAAAATAAACAAATCAGTTTATTAAATAATCGACCAATTCATAACGTTTGCTGCAGCCATGATGATGTGTGCACCTCCCCCTGACTTCGTTAGCTCCCATGAGTGTTTCCTTCCTGGTCGTTCTGGGAGGAGACGCAGACACACTCAGCCTCTAGTGAGCGCGACCTCTGAGAATCACAAACACAGTCTGTGCTGCATTCCAGTGACTAGCAGGGATGTACTGGTTGATTACCAGTTTGAAGTCTTTGACTGAGAGCTTGGTGAACCACTGGTTGTGCTCCAGAGCGGCGATGATGGCCAGCAGGTCCCTGCAGGAGAACAGAGGAGAACAGAGCTGTCAGTCAACACCTGCTGACTGCAGGCTGCAGGCCAGGGCCAGGCTGAGAGCATCGTGCCTGGTCTCCAGGTGGATGAAGTCCTGCAGGTTGAGCTCCCTGGTGTCCTGGCTCAGGTAGATGGTGTCCACGTCCTGCAGGAGGAGGAGAGGAGCGATGACGGTGAGAAGCAGGAGAAGAAGGAGAAGGAGAGGAAGAAGAAGCAGCAGAGGAACAGGATGAAACACGAGGGTTAGAAGAAGCTGAGGAAGCAAACAGAGAAAAGTCAAAGTGTCCTGGCTGAACTTCAGTCATGAACCCTAACCCTATTATTAGGATAGTAATAATTATTATTATTATCACTATTGTTGTTGCTATTATTATTAGTGCGGTTAATAATAACAACATAATGAATAATAACGTGCGGCTCGGTCTGGATCCATGTGTTCTTATTCTAAATATCCAGATTTTGTTCTCACTAGGCACCACCAGCTGACTACTGATCCCTTCAGGGCATCAAAACAGCATCTATCTTCTCTTCTCCTATCCTATCTTCACTGAGTGGCAAGAGCAGGTGGAGCAGGTGGAGCAGGTGGAGCAGATGGAGCAGGTGGAACAGGGAGAGCAGGTGGAGCAGGTGGAGCAGGGAGAGCAGGTGGAGCAGGTGGAGCAGATGGAGCAGGTGGAGCAGGGAGAGCAGGTGGAGCAGGTGGAGCAGGTGGAGCAGATGGAGCAGGTGGAGCAGGGAGAGCAGGTGGAGCAGGTGGAGCAGGTGGAGCAGATGGAGCAGGTGGAGCAGGTGGAGCAGATGGAGCAGGTGGAGCAGATGGAGCAGGTGGAGCAGATGGAGCAGGTGGAGCAGATGGAGCAGGTGGAGCAGGGATCAGGCAGGAGAGTGAGGAGAGCAGCACCCACCCACTGGACCTCCTCCCGGTAGGGCAGCCCCAGGTAGTC
>CM055205.1:21576104-21596104 GCA_029224185.1 Karalla daura
GAGCAGAACCCTCAGAGGTCACTGTGGGTCACATGGACAGGTCAGCCAATAGGAGGCCGGCCTCATCCCCAGGGGGCGGAGCCTCAGTCTGTCCAGGCAGCAGATCCAGGGTCAGCTGTTCAGCAGCTGCTGGAATCACTTCTGATACAGACTCAGAGTTTTTAACGCTTCCTCTGGCTCTTTGAGAAGAACTGAATTCACTCTTTATTTCATTGTTTTAATTGATTTAATTTTTTTATTGATTTCATTCAAACAAACCAGAACAAACCTGTCCACCACGTGACCACAGAGCGTTTAGTGCCTTTCTGCCTCATTTCAACAAATTACAGCTCTCCAGCTGTGGAATGTGGCATGCGCATGTGTGTGTGTGTGTGTGTGTGTGTGTGTGTGTGTGTGTGTGTGTGTGTGTCTCAGCAGCCTGTGGCTGAGCGTGTCGGCTCTCGTCCTGACGGTCTCAGTCTCAGTCGTGGTTTGAGGTCAGACGAAACGCAACGTGGAAAGAAGCGAGAAGGAAGACACGCTGAGGGTGAGAGGACGGAGGACGCTGAAGGTCCTGAGGTGGACTCCACACCTCCAGACCTCCAGGATTCAGATGTTCTACATGATTGAGATCTGAGCTTTGAGACTCACAGAAGACCAACATCATCTCCAGCTCGGCTCTGTTCGATGTCAACAGTCCATTGACTGAAACATCGTCACATCCTCATCCATGGAGAACCTTCAGCTTTTAGAAGCAGTTAAAAACACAGACATACAGGGACATAGACTCTAAGTGTGACAGGGAACGTAGAGTCGTGTGATCATCCATGTGAGCGGCAGCTGGTCAGAGTCAGGTCACTAAAGCTGCATTAAGTCACAATAAGTCAGGTTTAGTCATGGGAAGTAGCAGACACAGCCAATCAGAGAGCTACCTACGTGTGGTTGCCAGTTCAGCATGAAAGGAGTTCATAGCTTCTATGTTAACCCCAGAGAACAGGAGGAATCATCTGTTCCACTGTTCTGAGCCAGTGTCCCCACAGGACACAGACACAGGACACAGACACACCAGGACCAGGCTGGACCAGGCTGGACCAGGACCATCAGCTCCAGACTGGACCAGGCTGGACCAGGCTGGACCAGGCTGGACCAGGCTGGACCAGGACCATCAGCTCCAGACTGGACCAGGCTGGACCAGGACCATCAGCTCCAGACTGGACCTGGCTGGACCAGGCTGGACCAGGCTGGACCAGGACCATCAGCTCCAGACTGGACCAGGCTGGACCAGGACCATCAGCTCCAGACTGGACCAGGCTGGACCAGGCTGGACCAGGACCATCAGCTCCAGACTGGACCAGGCTGGACCAGGACCATCAGATCCAGACTGGACCAGGCTGGACCAGGCTGGACCAGGACCATCAGCTCCAGGCTGGACCAGGCTGGACCAGGCTGGACCAGGACCATCAGCTCCAGGCTGGACCAGGCTGGACCAGGCTGGACCAGGACCATCAGCTCCAGGCTGGACCAGCCCACTGCAGCAGCTCCAGCTGTCACTCACCAGCACTCTGTTCTCCACCTTGTCACCTTTGACCTCCAGCTGCACACGGCGCCTCAGGCTCAGCTTCACCTGGCGGCCCACGGCCTCGCGCACACTCTCTGCAACACAGCAAGTAGAGTTAGAGCACCTAGAAGGGCTCCACATGTTAACATAGAAGCTGTGGGTGTCTGGTTGCATCACAAAGATCTCGTACAGCCAGGAAGTGTTGGACAGCACTAAAGGAAGAGATGAGGAGACTGGGAGGGAACATGAGGGACATTAAACACAGAGACAGAACTGGAGAGGACAATTAGGACTGAGTGAACCTGACTATAAGACACACACGGGTGTGGAACTCTGAGCTGAGTTCACCCTGAAGTTTCCACATATTTCCTCCCTCCTGTTAGGACCTGCTGGAACAGGCCTGAGGAGCAACAATCCCCCCCCCCCCACACACACACACACACACCCCCACCCCACATACACACACACACACACACACACAGACACAGACACACACACACACAGACATGCAGCTCAGAGCAGCACAGCAGCTGACTCATGTCATTGTGGTGTGCGTGTGTGTGTGTGTGTGTGTGTGTGTGTGTGTGTGTTTGTGTGTGTGTGTGTGTGTGTGTGTGTGTGTGTGTGTGACTGTACAGCCTCTGTGTTGTACAGTAAACACCAGGGGGAACGTATAGTCTGGTGTTCACACCGTGCACTGAATCTATTTCTGGCCAAACAGACGAGAATCCACCTGCACTCCCTCTGGAGAGCTGGAGGAGGAGAAGAGGAGGAGGAGAAGGAGGAGAAGGAGGAGAAGGAGGAGGGGGAGGAGGAGGGGGAGGAGGAGGGGAAGATGGAGGTATAACATGAGGGTGAAGGTGTGTGCAGGACAGACCGCCAGGATGGAGGAGGATCAGCTGCTCTTCTGCCAGACTGTTTTGATGTAATTTAGTTATGTCTTTATACTTGTTCTGTTTCCATGAGCTTATGAAACAGTTAAAAGATAAATATATAATAACAAATAATAAATGAATAAAACCTGGAGACAGCAGCTCCATGAGAACCTCTCAGATGTCTCTGATCACAGCTCCTCTCCTGAGCTGCTCCTCCAGACGTGTCCATCTAGAAGCTGATCTCAGAGTGTGATGGAAACACTTTGTTCACATCTCCAGGTCACGTGACCTGACGTAGGGGTCACATGACCAGTTCCCTTCAGACCAGATGGACAGAGGAGGAGACTCAACTGTTTCTACATCTGATTCAAAGATCTAAGAAAACTATGTTCTGGACGTCCATCTTCCTCAGAGTGGAGGACCAGGACCACATGGTACCAGGGTTATTATGGGATGGAGCAGGACCACATGGTACCAGGGTTATTATGGGATGGAGCAGGAACACATGGTACCAGGGTTATTATGGGATGGAGCAGGACCACATGGTACCAGGGTTATTATGGGATGGAGCAGGACCACATGGTACCAGGGTTATTATGGGATGGAGCAGGACCACATGGTACTAAGGGTTATTATGGGATGGAGCAGGACCAAACTCTACCTGGAGTTACACGGAGACACCTTCAGTGGACCAGCTTTACTGAACATTGCTGTCTGTTTAGAGACTTTGTTGCTTTCATTTGTTGTGAGAAGCTGTGAAGTGCAGCTCGATGAATGCTGGTGATGCCTTGATTCTCACGCCACATTAAAACTATTTCAGAGGTGTGTGTAGTCAGGGTGTGAGATGACATCACCACACACACACACACACACACACACACACACACACACACACACACACACACACACACACACAGGATGAGGACAACCTGCAGCCTGAAGGTTTCTGACCAGGGAACACCAGAGAGAGGTCACCATACCTAGGTGTTCAGTCACTGATATCAACAAGCATTTGTCTTCTCTATTGCTTCTGACTCTATGCTTCACTATAAAGTTTTACACGTATATAGTTTATAAATCCTTGGTCACAGAATCAAGAGCATGGTTTACCAACCAAGTGAGGCTCTGACGCACTTTACAGATGTGTACAGATGTATGTTTACATTTATGGATCTATAAAGAACAGAAGGTGTAGACTAGCTATTACTGCAGCTTCCTAATTAACTTCCTGTTTTCTTCTTTCCTGTGTGAGAGTGAAAGTGTGTGTGTGTGAGTGGACAGAATGAAATGTTTGAGCACAGGTTCAGGCCTTACAGCCTCTCTGACTCTTTAATCTCTTTCAGTTTGCACAAGATGTGAATAACAGAGCGAGCACGGGGGTGTGAGTCAAGAGTCAGTCAAGTGAGTCAGAGGAAAAGAAAGTGTGTGTGTGTGTGTGTGTGTGTGTGTGTGTGTGTGTGTGTGTGTGTGTGTGTGTGTGTGTGTGTGTGTGTGTGTGTGTGTGTGTGTGTGTGAACCAGTGCTCCTTCTGCAGTTTGGGCCTAGAAACTGTAAATATGCAGCAGCAGAACCTGACCCAGCCTCCACACGCTGTCAGCAGCCTGCAGGCTCCAGGCAGAGCTTTCTGCACAGACCGACACATTATTTTTCTCTCTCTTTCTCTCTTTTTTTTGACTCTCAGTCATCCAGGAAGTCTGTGTTGATAATATCTCACAATCCAAAGGAATTTCACAGGACACACCCCTGTCCCGCAGCCTCCTGGGAGCCCCTCCTCCGATAAAGAGCAGGAGCTCTCAGGTAGCAGCGGCCTCGCCCTCAGGGCGCGCGCGCACACACACACGCGCGCACACACACTCACATACACACACACCTGGACCTGTGTAGTTTCACTTCAGCTCCGGTTCCTTATCACATCTTAAATCCCCGAACGGGCATTTAAATCAGCGCTAATGACTGTGGTAACCATCGCTACGCAGATGATGTGGTTCTGTCCAGGGTCCTCCACACACCTGGACAACATGCAAACATGGGATTCACAGGTGCAACAAGTCATCGCATCCAGCCCAGCTTCACAGACGGGTTGAACTGTGTCTGGAAGGCCCTGCTGAATCAGAGATGTTCAGGTTTGTGCCTCAGAGAAACCTTCACCCTGCAGAGCTGCTTCACCCTGACCTGCAATGGTCCTCTGCCGTCCCATTAACCCAGCTGCTCCTGCACAGATACGTTTACTGGAGTTTACTCTCCCTCTCTCTCTCTCTCACACACACACGCTCTCTCTCGCTCTCGGTGACGTCATTCACCGTTAGCTCTCTCCGGTCTTACCGTGCAGCTCCCCGGGAAAATCCGCCGGTTCCTCCGACATAATTGCAGCCGAGTTCGGGGGCCGAGGCCCGGGTAGGGGCTAGGCGGTGGTCCCGGTGGTCCCGGTGGTCCCGGTGCTGGTTACCGTGGTTCACCTGCGGGCTGGCCGCCTGCCGACCGAGCCGTTACCGTGAGTGTGTGTGTGTGTGTGTGTGTGTGTGTGTGTGTGTGTATCCGCTCCCACACACAGACACACACAGACATGCTCCTGTGTGACAGCAGAGCTTGGAGGAGGGACCAGTGTCTGTGTGTGTGTGTGTGTGTACACACTGCTTTCCCCCTCCTTCGGACACACACACACACACACACACACACACACACACACACACACACACACACACACACACACACTGGTCCCTCCTCCCAAGTGTCCCGGACAAAAAGTTTGTTTTCGCAGTATTTTTGAAAGTGATGAGAGAGCGACGCCTGGTGGCCACAGATGGTGGTGCTACAAAGACGCTTCTGCTGCTGCTGGAAAACAAACTGGACGCGAGACTTCCTCTGGCAGGAAGGGATATGTTTTTCTTTTTATCTTCATTGTATATCAATGTTGTGCACATGTTTATGTCTGGTGTGTGTGTGTGTGTGCATTAGGGCGTAGTGTTTGATGAAAGAAACAATGAAACAGACTGTGAAAAGCATTACTTTTAAAAGAGCAGAGACGAAACAAGAGTTAAAGAAGAGAACAAGGACCGTGGTCGATGGCCAGTCGAGGAGACACACACATGCACACACACGCACACACACACACACGCACACACACGCACACACACACGCACACACACACGCACACACACACACACACTCACGCACACACACTTTATTCATCCTCTGAGAAGATCAAAAAGCACCACATTCACAATACACAACAATACACAGAAACAAAGAAGCTTCACAGTTGATAATAAATAATAAATAATGTAATAATAAAATATTACAGCACGTAAGCAATCACTTGTGTAGCGCCTCTGTGTGTGTTTTCGTGTGTGTGTGTGTGTGTGTGTGTGTGTGCTCTGATCGCTAGATGGACCCAGTGCTCCATCTCCATCCTCAGTGAACTTTGAGTCTTTGCTTCGCTCCGCTCCATTAAATCTGACACTTTTGTTGCTGTTCGTAAATCAGTGACGTCACCCATCCATGTCGTAATTGATCCAGAAATCTACATTTTAATCAGCCTCATGTGTGTTAGTGCTAGTTATTGATATTTAATTGATTTTAACTGATTTAATAGAACTAGAATGGCAACATTCCCAAAATATTGCCATTCCCAATTAAGAATGAGTGCAGAGAGTGGACTCCATGTCTTTGACTACACTTACTAAGCTATTGTAGTGATGAATCATACTAAAGTACTGATTATACTAATAACAAGTGAGTATTTCAGTCAAGTGTAAAATCATCGGGGTGTCACTCCATATGTATGACTGCTCTCAGTGACTCAGTTGATTATTACTAATTGATGATCATACGCTCTGATGAAATACCACAAGTTGAGCTGGTGTTGAGTTTGTCTCCTGCCAGACCCTTCTCTCACCACACCGCCCCCTCAGGTTGGTCTCTGTTGTGGTCTGCTGTTGTGTTTGTGCCTGTGTGTCATATGTTCTGAAGCTTCTCATCCTCATCATTAAATCAGGTTTACCACAATCACGAGCTCTGAAGTCACACACACCATTAGGAGTCAGTGGAAACAGTCAGGGCTAAAAGAAGTGTTTTGGGAAGCAGGCTTTGTCTCAAGCTTTGTCTTAATTATTAGATTTGTTGAACTCTGCCAGGATAAACAAAACCAGAATCAAGAAAGTTTATTTGTCCTTCATGCATGAGCAGAGAAGACCTGCTATTGTTCAACCAACATCAATAAATCTCATCTCAGCCCTTTAAATGAAATTTTCTTAATTTGAAAAGCTATTTAAGTCGTCAACAAACAAAGAAACAAACATTAAGTACCCGACAGAAAACTCCAAGGACAGACGATGTCAGTAGACCTGAAGGTAATAGGAGGGATATCTAGAAGCTGATCTCAAAGTGATGGAAACACTTTGTTCACATCTCCAGGTCACGTGACCTGACGTAGGGGTCACATGACCAGTTCCCTTCAGACCAGATGGACAGAGGAGGAGACTCAACTGTTTCTACATCTGATTCAAAGATCTAAGAAAACTATGTTCTGGACGTCCATCTTCCTCAGAGTGGAGGACCAGGACCACATGGTACCAGGGTTATTATGGGATGGAGCAGGACCACATGGTACCAGGGTTATTATGGGATGGAGCAGGACCACATGGTACCAGGGTTATTATGGGATGGAGCAGGACCACATGGTACCAGGGTTATTATGGGATGGAGCAGGACCACATGGTACCAGGGTTATTATGGGATGGAGCAGGACCACATGGTACCAGGGTTATTATGGGATGGAGCAGGACCACATGGTGCCAGGATTATTATGGGATGGAGCAGGACCACATGGTACCAGGGTTATTATGGGATGGAGCAGGACCACATGGTACCAGGGTTATTATGGGATGGAGCAGGACCACATGGTACCAGGGTTATTATGGGATGGAGCAGGACCACATGGTACCAGGGTTATTATGGGATGGAGCAGGACCACATGGTACCAGGGTTATTATGGGATGGAGCAGGACCACATGGTACCAGGGTTATTATGGGATGGAGCAGGACCACATGGTACCAGGGTTATTATGGGATGGAGCAGGACCACATGGTACCAGGGTTATTATGGGATGGAGCAGGACCACATGGTGCCAGGGTTATTATGGGATGGAGCAGGACCACATGGTACCAGGGTTATTATGGGATGGAGCAGGAACAGACTCTACCTGCAGTTACATAGAAACACCCTCAATGAAAGCAGCTTTACTGAAATTTGGAATTTGGAATTGGCTTTTAATTTGTGAACAACCGATGGAAGCAGCTTTTGTGACTACACCACTGATATTTTTTTAAGCATATAAATGAGACAACGATGCAGTGAAAGGTTGGTGCACATGTTCCTGCTTAGGTGTTTTGAGGTTTTGTATCTCCTCTCCTGACGCTGAGGGCTGGGTCAGGGTTAGGAAAAACACACGTGGAGCAGCTGTGGTTTTGGTTGCTGTCCAAGGTTCTGAAGCTACATCCAAAAACATTGAATAAATGAACAAAAGTGGATGAAATTGCGTGCATGTGGTGGCCCCCGAGCGCTGAGCGTGTGCCAGGCTGCTCTGAGGCGGAGGGGATTTCCTGGGTGGCGTCTCAGCATCACCACTGTGCTGCGAGCTCCATGCGTGATGCAACGAGGTCAGCAGGAGAGCAACTTCCATGGAACATGCTTTAAAGGGGAGGCAGATATCCAGCTGCTTCCTGGCACATCCACATCATTTCCTGAATCTTCCTAAATCCATCAGCTGTTTTAGTTAGGTGGAGTAAGGCCTTAAGGGCTTCATATTCACGGGGGTGGAGGGGTGAGAGGGAAAAATGAAATAAAGTGGACATGTTTGTATTCTCCATTTGTCGGAGGACTTTCCTCCATCGTATTCTATCAGGGGCTTGTTTGTTTTCATGATTCAGGTTTACATTTTATTCTTGGTCATTTTTAAAAAATAATTATTTTATTGAATCAAACTGTGTTCTGTGAATTTGTTTGGAAATGATAAAGATTCAATCCCACAATGTTTTCTAAAATGTGTCTGGGTCAGGCTTCAATCTCAAGCCTGTGTGTGTGTGTGTGTGTGTATGTGTGTGTGTGTGTGTGTGTGTGTGTGTGACTGAGAGAGAGGTGCTATTGTAACAGAGACTGATTCATAGTTATTCACTAAAAATTGAAGGTGGGAACCAGGGAGGTGGCGGTTTGTCTGGATGATGTGTGGATGTAGGTGATATAATATGAATCACATGATGAGGACAATGTTATTCCCACAGGGAAAGTAACTTTCCTGGGAAAATCTAATTCTTAATCATTCCCCCACAGAGGGGTGATGTAAAAACCAAGATAAGGAGTTAAGTGGGACGTGGCTGGAGGCCACATCCTCCCTGGCATAGTGAATCTTTCTGGCACTTTTTTGTGCGTGTGAAGTGATTTATTTTAAACTATTTGACTCAAATCACATTTTACACACTATTGATCCCCACAGTAAGTTTGTCTGTGAATACAGGACGCTGCTCCTGGGCGGCAGCGCCCCAGTCCTCTTCTTCTCCTCATACGTCGACGTTGTGATGGTGAAAGCTTCAGAGTTTAGACGTGTCTGGACTCAGCTGGACATCACTGCACACTGCGCTCACCACTTCTTCCAGTATAATATTAGTGTAAGGTATAGTATAATACTACCATACTCGTATCATCCTCCCTAGAAAGAACTATTGGTTCTCAACTGGTTCAGTGGTGAACTGACTGGAACCAGCACCAGTACTGACATCCAGATGACATCACTGGTCCACGCAGTCTCTCTCTCTCTCTCTCACACACACACACACACACACACACACACACACACACACACACACACACTGCCTTCCTTGAACACATCTCATTTTCCTCAGAGGGAAATGAGAGGGGCAGCCAAACAGAGAACAGTCTAAATAAAGAACATCATTGCCTGTGTTGAAACTCTTTGAATGGTTTCCAACACGAAATGAATGAGAGAGCAGCAGACAGGTCGACATCGACAGTTTGTCTGTCTCACATCTGCTTCCAGCGAAGGGAGCTGCGCAGAGGCTTCGTTGGAAAGCAAACCTGTTCGAAGCACTATTTGACTCTCTAATGATGAGATAAGGCTGCTGCTGACACAAAGCAGCTCTTCAGCAGAACAGTTTCAGCACATTAACGTTCATCTAAATGCAACTTCCTGATGACTGCGTGTGTCATCTTCCTGAAGATACAGTCAAGAAGATGTTCGTGAGAACGCCGCAGATGGAAACAGGTCCCATAAAGGGAGAGGACTCAGTCCAGCAGCCACGCACACACACACACTCTCATCCACACAACAACAGATCACACAGTCTTCACAGTCACAAAAGTAAAGAGTGAAGAAGAAACAACGTAACAAACAACTTGACTGATGTGTGGCAGCGTGTGCTTACTTCATCGTTTCACCAGTTTTCTGAAACTGAGTTTTTTGGCATCGTCTCAAGATTCTTATTTTAATATGTCGAGAAAACAGAAACTGATTCAGCTTCAGATAAAACTGGTGTGTCCCCACTGGAGAAACAGCAGATGAATGGATGAATGAAAAGGTGAATGAATGGATGAATGGATGAATGAAAAGGTGAATGAATGGATGAATGGATGAATGAAAAGGTGAATGAATGGATGAATCAATCAATGAATCATGAAAGTTTTTTCATGCGGCTGGAAGTCGCCCAAAGTGTTACACACAAAAAAACCAGTAGTTCCCACGAAGAGGAACAGACTGGGTCAGTGAGGAAGGATACGAGGAGGAGATCACTGAGTATCTGTTATTGATCATCGATCAGACGAGGACTCATTAACATCCTCTCTTCATGGAAGGAAACACAAGGAAACAGACAATAGGTCGCTAGTGCAAGAAAATTGTAGGAAAATAAAGAAATAAATATGTGGTCCTTCTCAGCTTCCGTAGCACTGAACTGAATTTGCGGCGTCTTAGTGTCTTTTCGGATATCTTACGTATTTAGTGACGATTGCTACATGAACCAGAGAAACTCAGCAGAACAAACACTCTCACACAGACCGAGTTCATTCATGCTGGTTTATTTACATTTTGTTTGTTGGTTTATTTGCATTGTTAACGTGTGAACACAAATGACCCAAAAGAAATATTCAACAATCGTGTGTTTATAGCGCTGCAAAGCAAATGAGGCGCCGGTCTGGAAACCTCCCACACCGGAGAGACACGACAGCTTTTTATGGCAAGATGACGACGCTCCATAAATGTAAAAGTGTTCCTGTAAAGGGACCTGGACAGGCTGGCTGGGGTGTCTAACCACAAGGAGACGAGGAGAAAGCAGAAGAAGAAGAAGAAGAAGAAGAAATGGAGCTGTTGGGAAGACGGTGACACTATGTGGGCTATGAATGAACTGAACCACAGATGGAAACTTCACAGTTGGCATCAAAACAAGAGTTTGTTCCTCCTCCCGCCAGCAGGGGGCAGTAAACAACAGTGTGAGATAAAACAAAAATAAATAGAGAGCAGAGAGAGCAGAGAGAGCAGAGATCTGAGCAGTGTCAGTGAAGGCATCATGACAGTTACTGCATGTCTGTTGATGTCAGTCAACAATAGTTCAGTCTGTTTTCTTACTGAGTTAACGACTAATGAGCGAGACTGTCTGAGCTCTGCTGCAGCTCCGACAACAACAACAACAACCACAACAACAACAACAACAACCACCACAACAACCACAACAACAACAACCACAACCACAACAACAACAACAACAACAACAACAACAACAACAACAACAACAACCACAACCACAACCACAACCACAACCACAACAACCACAACAACAACCACAACCACAACAACAACCACAACAACAACAACAACAACAACAACAACAACAACAACAACAACAACAACAACCACAACAACAACCACAACAACAACAACAACAACCACCACAACAACCACAACAACAACAACAACAACAACAACCACAACAACAACAACCACAACAACAACAACAACCACAACCACAACAACCACAACAACAACAACAACAACAACAACAACAACAACAACAACAACAACAACAACCACAACCACCACAACAACCACAACAACAACAACAACCACAACCACAACAACAACCACAACAACCACAACAACCACAACAACCACAACCACAACAACAACCACAACAACCACAACCACAACAACAACCACAACAACCACAACAACAACCACAACCACCACCACAACAACAACAACAACAACAACAACAACAACAACCACAACCACAACCACAACAACCACAACAACAACAACCACAACAACAACAACCACAACCACAACAACCACAACAACAACCACAACCACAACAACCACAACAACAACAACAACAACAACAACCACAACCACCACAACAACCACAACAACAACCACCACAACAACCACAACAACAACAACAACAACAACAACCACAACAACAACAACAACCACAACCACAACAACCACAACAACAACAACAACAACAACAACAACAACAACAACAACAACAACAACAACCACAACCACCACAACAACCACAACAACAACAACAACCACAACCACAACAACAACCACAACAACCACAACAACCACAACAACCACAACCACAACAACAACCACAACAACCACAACCACAACAACAACCACAACAACCACAACAACAACCACAACCACCACCACAACAACAACAACAACAACAACAACAACAACAACAACCACAACCACAACCACAACAACAACAACCACAACAACAACAACCACAACCACAACAACCACAACAACAACCACAACCACAACAACCACAACAACAACAACAACAACAACCACAACCACCACAACAACCACAACAACAACAACAACCACAACAACCACAACCACAACAACAACCACAACAACCACAACAACAACAACAACCACAACCACAACCACCACAACAACAGCAACCACAACCACCACAACAACCACAACAACAACCACAACAACAACAACCACAACCACCACAACAACCACAACAACAACCACAACCACAACCACAACAACCACAACAACAACAACAACAACAACAACAACCACAACCACCACAACCACCACAACAACCACAACAACAACCACAACCACAACAACAACCACAACAACCACAACAACAACAACCACAACAACAACCACAACAACAACAACCACAACAACAACCACAACCACAACCACCACAACAACCACAACAACAACAACAACCACAACCACAACAACAACAACCACAACCACAACAACAACAACAACAACAACAACAACCACAACAACCACAACAACCACAACAACAACAACAACAACCACAACAGCCAATTGGAGAGGAGCGTCAGGTCATGTGACTGTGAGACGTTCAGAGTGAACGGATTAATTAGTTTGTCATGAGTAAGTCCTCCTCCTGGGAGCTCCCAGTAGAACACATTCATTCATTCGTTCATTTGTTCATTCATTTGTTTATTCACTCGTTCATTCGTTCATTCATTCATTCATTCATTCTTTTGTTCATTCTTTTGTTCATTCATTCGTTCATTCATTCGTTCATTCATTCATTCATTCATTCGTTCGTTCGTTCGTTCATTCATTCATTCATTCATTCGTTCATTCATTCGTTCATTCATTCGTTCATTCATTCATTCATTCATTCTTTTGTTCATTCTTTTGTTCATTCATTCGTTCGTTCGTTTGTTCGTTCATTCATTCATTCGTTCATTCATTCATTCGTTCATTCATTCGTTCATTCATTTCTGTCTTCTGTTGATTTTGGTGCTGTTGTTATGCAGGAACACAGTCACACATCGACCTGGAAGTTACAGGAAGACGTCACGTCTCGTTACCTGGACAATGACCTGAGACTCGGGGCAGGTGAGTAATCTGTAACAAGAGGGGGAGAAAACAAGAGGGGAGAAAACAAGAGGGGGAGAAAACAAGAGGGGGAGAAAACAAGAGGGGGAGAAAACAAGAGGGGAGAAAACAAGAGGGGGAGAAAACAAGAGGAGAAGAAAACAAGAGGGGGAGAAAACAAGAGGGGAGAAAACAAGAGGGGGAGAAAACAAGAGGAGAACCCCTCCAGGCAGCTTTTATTCGTTTCCAGAGAAACGAATAAAAGCTTCATGTTGAAATAAAAAACTGAAACAGCTCCATCGTAAGAAAAATGTAAGAGACTTTATGTAGAATCACAGGATGGGAAGGAGGATGGAGCAGAGGCCGATCATAGATAGACAGACAGACAGACAGACAGACAGACAGACAGACAGACAGACAGACAGACAGATAGATAGATAGACAGACAGACAGACAGACAGACAGACAGACAGACAGACAGACAGACAGACAGACAGATAGATAGACAGATAGATAGATAGACAGACAGACAGACAGACAGACAGACAGACAGACAGACAGACAGACAGATAGATAGATACACACACACACACACACACATACCCACACACCCACCCACACACACACACACACACACACCTACATACACACACACACACCCACACACACACACACACACCTACATACACACACACACACCCACCCACACACACACACACACACACACACACCCACCCACACACACACACACACACCCACCTACATACACACACACACACACACACACACACACACACTTGCTCCCTGTGACTGATTCAAAGTGAAAGCGGTGCTCTGTGCTCAGCGTCCTCTCCTCATCTTTCCTGCAGGTGGAGCAGGTTTCAGAACAGTCCTGAAACTCCAGTACTTCCAGTAACTGTCACCATGGGCCTCCACCAGCAGCCCTGTTACTGGAAACAACCTCTGACTGACCCGAAGCTCTGTCAACAGCAAAGAAGTGATGTAAATAAAGGTTGTTTAAACCGTCCCTGCCAACAAAAATGCACAATCAGGAACCAAAGAGGTTGATTGATTGATTAGTAGGGGGTCCCAGGGGTCAGCACTCCTGAGGCAGCACCACAGCAGCTGTGAGGCAGACAGGAAGCAACTCACCCTCACCTGCTGACCAGCACCACTAACCAGCACCACTAACCACACAACCAAGCCATGTGACACCGAAGGCCTTTCTAGCACGTTTGTGGGGGTGCTGCAGCGCCCCTAAATTGAATCCCAGCACCCTTAAAATTTGAGGAATTTTCTTTTCTTTAACTAGCTAGAAAAGTGTCAAAACCATACAGTGCTTGGTTGAAATCTCTCTCACAAATGTGTCAGTGAGATGTTAGCCTGAGCGGCAGCGCTTTGGGTGCTCGGCACCCCTGAAGCTCTGATCCTAGAGTCAGCCCTGGACACCACACAGCATCAGGATTGAGTGAGCAAATAATCTCTCTACCGTACACGAGAGGATGAAGTCATATTTCTAGAATGCAGATGAAGTTCACCTGCTCCCTCCAGCAGTTTCCATTGAAGGTGCTTCTATGTCACTCCAGGCAGAGTGTTCCTGCTCCATCCCATAATAACCCTGGTACCATGTGGTCCTGCTCCATCCCATAATAACCCTGGTACCATGTGGTCCTGCTACATCCCATAATAACCCTGGTACCATGTGGTCCTGCTCCATCCCATAATAACCCTGGTACCATGTGGTCCTGCTCCATCCCATAATACCCCTGGTACCATGTGCTCCATCCCATAATAACCCTGGTACCATGTGGTCCTGCTCCACCCCATAATAACCCTGGTACCATGTGGTCCTGCTCCATCCCATAATAACCCTGGTACCATGTGGTCCTGCTCCATCCCATAATAACCCTGGTACCATGTGGTCCTGCTCCATCCCATAATAACCCTGGTACCATGTGGTCCTGGTCCTCCACTCTGAGGAAGATGGACGTCCAGAACATAGTTTTCTTAGATCTTTGAATCAGATGTAGAAACAGTTGAGTCTCCTCCTCTGTCCATCTGGTCTGAAGGGAACTGGTCATGTGACCCCCTACGTCAGGTCACGTGACCTGGAGATGTCAACAAAGTGTTTCCATCACACTTTGAGATCAGCTTCTAGATGGACACGTCTGGAGGAGCAGCTCAGGAGAGGAGCTGTGTTGGAGACATCTGAGAGGTTCTCATGGAGCTGTATCTCCAGGTTTAGTCAGGTCACTGTGAAAAACATCAGCAGCCTAACTGAAGAGTAATGAACTGACCAGTGTTGTCAGGTGTGAGTCACATCTCCAGCACCAGTAGCTCCAGTGATCCCAGTGTGAGGCGTGGAGCTCCGTCTCTGTCGTCATGGGCTGCAGGCTGCATCCACCCAGGAGAAGCCAGCGTTTCAGCAGATCCTCGCCACCCTCATCCAGACACACTCCTGTGCATATTCAGGCTTATCATGACAAGTTTGAACTGAGACGTGTTTTCATGCACAATCTCAAAGTTTAAATCAAAAGTTTCTTTCCAGATCACATATTATTAGATATTTGGAATTTCAGTGAAGACATGCAGTTTGACATTCAGCCCGATGTGCAAACAAGCCGCGAGCACAGAGCGTGCCGGCCTCGCCACGGAGTGTACGCCCAAGCAAATAGAATGAGAGCAAACAGAATCAGAACTATGACCTATGCAAGCGTTGAGTATATTCAAACTATAACGTAACATGCTCCTGATGTGACTCTTTTTGAGTGATTGGAAAAACAGAAATATCTTCTACACTATCTTTGTACAAATATCAACATGTGTAACAGGATGAAGGTGAGCTCAGTTCAGGATCCAGGTCAAAAGTGACAAGGAAGTGTGCTGGTGCTCTTGCTCATTCCTAGAACATGTCTGATGACCCTCAGCAGCAAGTGGCCCACAACACGTACGAGAAAATCGGTTGACAAGAAAAGATTCATGAAACTTCCGCCAGCACGACATGTCATCAACTTCTAGATGGACATGTGTGGAGAAGCAGCTCAGCAGAGAGTCAGCTGTTTCATTCCAGAGGTTTTCCTGGAGTTGTTCAGTCTTTTATTGTGATCTTTAGTGATGATGGAGACACGTTGTGCTGGATCCCGGTGTGATAGTGAAAACATCATTATGCAGCTCTGTGTCCTCATCATCTGTGTTCCACTTCCTGTGAACTGTGTATTTCTACTTTCAGAAAGGAACTGAGGAAGATGCCAGAGGTCAGTGCACCTTCACAGTAGATCTAATCAGTACATAACAGAGAAGTGACACTGTTCCCCCTCTCACCAGCCTGAGTTACCGCCACTCACTGCAGTTTCCCCAGAGCAGAGCTCAGGCGGTGGCAGACTGTGGGCCAGACAAGGTAAACACTGCTGTGAAGTCCAGACACGCCTCCATACCCATGCTCTGACCTTCTGTCTGTGGGAGAGAAGTCCCACACTGCAGGACCAGCAGTCCCTCACCACAGAGAGGAGAAGAACAGAGAAGAACAGAGAAGAACATCTGTGAGGTCACAGCGTTTCACACTCCACCAGCAGAGAGCCGCACTGAGCTGGTATACACCTCTGGTCTATACCTGTACCTCTGGTCTATACCTGTACCTCTGGTCTATGCCTGTACCTCTGGTCTATACCTGTACCTCTGGTCTATACCTGTACCTCTGGTCTATACCTGTACCTCTGGTTTGTACCTATATATCTGTCTGATGCTTTGTCCAGATCTGACCTGATTCAGATGAAGATCATCAAACATCTCTGTTTAGATGAAGTCTCTGTTTTTCTTCCAAACCCAGAGAGTGAGTAGGTGTTCTGCTTGGGTCTGACTTCCAGAGCTCCCTGTCAGCTGTTTCCCATGTGTTGTTGGGGCGGGACTCTTCCTGGAAGTGAAGTGCGTGCAGCTGCTAAATGCCACCGCGGACGGGTTGTAAATGACATGTACCAACTCATCACGTTCAGCGTGTCTGCTGCTGATTAAAGGTCATGTAGTGTTCCGGCTCCGCAGGCCTCGGCTGTAGGTCAGGATTCCCTGCTGAGCGACACGCCTGCGTCACGCCCCCGTCATGCCCAGTCACGCAATGACAAACACTAAGCTCTAGGGTGAATGTTGGGAACTCCCTGGAAAGCTCTCCAGTCCAACAGGGCAGGATTCCACACACTGTTCACAAAAAACTGTATGTGATTCATGTATGCTTTGTGCTTCAATTACACCTGCTTGACTGATTTTGCTTCATGGATAAAAGTTACATTGGTGGGATTCAAGGATTCAAGGACTTTGATTTGCAATCACACAGACCAGTCTGGGTGTACTGGAAACCTGGTGCAGGCTTTCAGAGGCTGGTCTGTTACATGGGCAAAAGAAACAAAGGAGCAGCCTGTAGCATCATATGGTTTTATTACTGTTGTGTGTGTGCAGCAGACTGATCCAGGGTCAGACGAGCTGAAATCTCTCATCTCTGCTTGCTCTGGGTGCGGCATGACGGACATTGGGATCTCATTGCTCCGGCTGTTTTAGTGTCTGGCCGGGTGCTGGTGAACACAGGGAGCAGACACCGTGGGATTCAGTCTGAGCACAGCGCTTTTATTTGCGTTTTACATCTTCATTTCTTTAACAAGCCACAAACACAGATGCTCCTCAGACGTATAGACATCACATGTCTCCTGATAAATAACAAGAATAAATACAAAGAAATGTGGAGCCACTGATCCAGCTGTGGCGCTCCGGGCCGGAGCCGCGGCGGCAGACAGAGGAAGAGGTAGATCAGCGAAAACATACTAAAAATACTACAATCCCATGTTCTGGTTCTCAGCAGTATTTGTACCTTAACATCGTCCCTTAATCAGTGCATCTGTGAGTGCTTTTCCATGACATTAGTTTATATTTATATTTCTAAAATTTTGATTAAGTCCAACTAATACTGTAAGGTGTTCCCATTGAAGGTGTTTCTATGTAATTCTAGGTCGAGTGTGTTCCTGCTCCATCCCATAATAACCCTGGTACCATGTGGTCCTGCTCCACCCCATAATAACCATAATAACCCTGGTACCATGTGGGCCTGCTCCATCCCATAATAACCCTGGTACCATGTGCTCCTGCTCCATCCCATAATAACCCTGGTACCATGTGGTCCTGCTCCATCCCATAATAACCCTGGTACCACGTGGTCCTGCTCCATCCCATAATAACCCTGGTACCACGTGGTCCTGCTCCATCCCATAATAACCCTGGTACCATGTGGTCCTGCTCCATCCCATAATAACCCTGGTACCATGTGGTCCTGCTCCATCCCATAATAACCCTGGTACCATGTGGTCCTGCTCCATCCCATAATAACCCTGGTACCATGTGGTCCTGCTCCACCCCATAATAACCATAATAACCCTGGTACCATGTGGGCCTGCTCCATCCCATAATAACCCTGGTACCATGTGCTCCTGCTCCATCCCATAATAACCCTGGTACCATGTGGTCCTGCTCCATCCCATAATAACCCTGGTACCACGTGGTCCTGCTCCATCCCATAATAACCCTGGTACCATGTGGTCCTGCTCCATCCCATAATAACCCTGGTACCATGTGGTCCTGCTCCATCCCATAATAACCCTGGTACCATGTGGTCCTGCTCCATCCCATAATAACCCTGGTACCATGTGGTCCTGGTCCTCCACTCTGAGGAAGATGGACGTCCAGAACATAGTTTTCTTAGATCTTTGAATCAGATGTAGAAACAGTTGAGTCTCCTCCTCTGTCCATCTGGTCTGAAGGGAACTGGTCATGTGACCCCTACGTCAGGTCACGTGACCTGGAGATGTGAACAAAGTGTTTCCATCACACTTTGAGATCAGCTTCTAGATGGACACGTGTGGAGGAGCAGCTCAGGAGAGGAGCTGTGTTAGAGACGTCTCAGAGGGTTTTAGAAATTTCCATCGCCAGTTTTTCATTGTGATCTTTAAGTCGTTTCAGATTGTTTGGTCCACATTGGGAGGAAAAAGAAAACCATTAAAAAAAGCTAAAATGCACAAAAATAGAAAGGGAATATTTGTCTGCATGTGCATGAAAAGGAAAGGAACTGTTCCTCTAGCTGACCTGACGACAGCGTGCAGGGAGCCTCCTGCCCTGGCAGCCTCTAACCTCTGCTCCGCCTCACTGTACAAACGCCTCCACCTCATTCCTCTGCTCGCACACGTGCTCCAGCTGCTTGTCGATTTTCTGCAGCTTGCTGGCTAACTTCTCCCCGGGTCCATCGGCGCCGGTGGCGGTCAGCGCCCCCGGCAGCTGGCGGATGTGCTGGGGGGGGGCGGCGGCGGCCCAGGCCTGGAGCCGGCCCTGCAGCTCCGACACGCTCAGGCCCAGCAGGCGGCTGTGACGCCTGCCGCCATCCACGCTCGGCAGCTGGTGGACGAGGCGGCGAAGCCTCCGGGCAGGTATTCTCTGGTGCTGGAAGAACATGGGCAGGATTTCCCTTAGGTAGTCAGCTCCATCTGGAGGAGGAAGAGGAGGAGGAGGAGGAGGAGGAGGAGGAGGAGAGACAATGAGGAAAACACATGGAAACACGTTGGCAGGAGACTGTGTCTCTGCAGAACTCCAATATCTTTGGTTACATTCACACCAGAGCTGGATAGACTAGACTGTCCGGACTCAGACAGA
>CM055205.1:21598604-21608604 GCA_029224185.1 Karalla daura
ATAGTAATAATAGTAATAATGATAATCATAAAGGAGTGATGATGAGTGGCACAGTTCATGCTGTTACATTCCTTACATTCTCGTGTTGAGCCGTCTCTGCTGTGGCACTGGGATAAAGACAGGTGTCTGCTGACACCTAGTGGACAGCATGCTAGTGTGTGTGTGTGTGTGTGTGTGTGTGTGTGTGTGTGTGTGTGTGTGTGGTTGATGATGAGTGTGCTTTTTACTACCATCATAAAAAACACTCCCTCATATATTTTCAGTCATAATCCAGTCACTGTGTGATAGAGAGCGTAGCCAGAGGGATGAGGAGCCCAGTGAGGCTGCGTGACACAGTCAAACCAGCAACCTGAGAACCACTGCAGGGTTCAGACATTTAAACAAACATTTCCAGGACTTTTCCATGACTACACAAAAGCTCTGAAACATGACTGAGACTATGACACTAATGAGCACAGTGGGAATGTGGGAAAGCAGCCTAATGACTGCGGCCTGGTCTGACACTGGCACGGTGAGGTAGAGGATGGCCGGACTCACTGCACCTAAAAGATGAAGAACACAATCATTTTCATTTAGTCATTTCTTTGTCATTTTTATTTATGTTTTATTGAATCGGTCGCACAGGCTCATTAGTACTAAATGTTAATTCTATGACGTACTGTTTCAAGGCGTTTTGAAGATGTTTTGAAATCCCAGGTTTTTCCAGACCTATGAACCCTGTCACAATGCAGCACTGAACCTGAACGAAGTGACGATGCGTGTGTCATACATCCAAACAGTCAGACTGTGTTTGTTGGCCTGCAGGAAGCTCATCAAGCTCCTTGCATCCAGCGGGGGCCCTGTGGCATCGCTATCAGCGGCTCGTTCATTCAGAAGCCACAGGGACCGTCTGCTCCGGGCCAGCTCACATTCCACAGGAACACAACCATAAACACAGAGATTCCATTACACACATCCTTTATCAGGACCACCTGAGCCGACTGATGTACACACAGTGGAAAGATATAAACAAAGAACTGAAACCTGCAGACAATGAATGTGGTCATAAATGGAAAAGTTGGAGTCAGGTGAGTAAGGAGGCTCTGGCCTCAGCCACAGACTCGTTCCACAGGAAGGCAGGACCACAGCTGCAGAGGAAGGGTTGTGAAGAACATGTACTGAATGAGTATTTTGTGTCTTGGAGGAAGTGTTTTTAGTAATTCCATTTATTTAATCAATTTATATATATATATATACACACACACACACACACACACACATTCATATGGATATAAATCCATTAAAACAGGTTTCTACTATATATTTCATGTCCTATTTTGGCTTTGTAAAGCATTTGAATCCATGTCTGACTGTTTTTGCTGAAGCGTGACATCAGATGGAGGATTCTCAAGGAGGAACATTTCTTTCCCCCGTAAGTTTCCTCAAGTTTCCGTCAACATTTCATAGGTGGTTCTGGCATGACGTGAATAGACAGCAGCCTCATAGCAGTGCCTGAGAAACAGAACTCAGCCACACAAATACTAATGTACAAAAGAGCTTTATTCAGTCAGGACATCACTTCATTGTGTCTGTGAAGTCTGTGACATCTGATTCTCTCCAGCTTTAAACTCCAGTTAAAGGCAATAAAATCACAGATTTAAGGTTCAAGCCTGAAAAACATTTCATATCTTGCCAAACCGAACAGTGTTTGATCATCTATGATCGTCTGTGTTTAAAGTCTCTCGACTTTGGGTGAAGGAGCCCAGGCAAACCATAATCATCAACAGGAAATTAAACGAGACCATAATACAAAAACATCTTCAGTCCAGTGGCCAGAGTGGAAACAACCCTCCCAGCCTCTGAATGTCTGCGCTTGTGTGTTTTGCTCTTTCCTCACTGCTTCCTGTGAATGGCGGCCGTGGGGCGGGTCTTCAGCTTCAGCAGCTCTGGGATTGGTCGGTTGCTGTCCTGGTAGAAGTCCAGGCCTGTGATCCACTCCACGTCTCTGACGCGCGCCTGGTGGAACCACAGGTGATCCTCCACCCACTGAGACGCCTCCGTGGAGCTCTGAGGACAGAGCAGAGGACACACCTCAGACAACACACCTACTGCTCAGATCGGGCTCCTTTCAGGCTGATCTGGTGACCACATGTAGACTGCACTCTGATTGGCTGTCTCACCTGCCAATCACATGAATGATGCTGTGACTTGACGTCACTTCAGAGAGCTACATGCGACTACACGTGGCCGTCAGACACGTGTCTGTCACATCACGTCTGACCAGATCGCTCTGTAGCTGCATTTCAAACCCAAGATTTCTACATCAATTCAAGATTTTTCAAAGACATTTTTACAGGACAAATAAATGAACGAGGACGAGCCTCATGAAGTCAGGATGATGGCGTCATGTATGACGACTGCAGCTAGCTGAGGTGGAGGAGCCGCAGCTGCATCACGTAGACTACACGATGACTGAATAATCCATAATTAACAACATGACGACAGCTCCAATGAATGAATATGGACACCATGATAATATTGTTCTACTACATTCCATCTGAATCTCTTTCATCAGGTGCAGGCTGCCTCCTCCGCCCAGAAGCTGACAGGAAGTCGGTGCCTCATCCTCATGTTACATTTAGTGTAATCAGCACCAGCATCAGCACCAGCACCAGCACCAGCACCAGCACCAGCACCAGCACCAGCACCAGCACCAGCACCAGCACCAGCATCAGCACCAGCACCAGCATCAGCACCAGCATCAGCACCAGCACCAGCACCAGCACCAGCACCAGCACCAGCACCAGCATCAGCACCAGCACCAGCACCAGCACCAGCACCAGCACCAGCATCAGCACCAGCACCAGCATCAGCACCAGCACCAGCATCCTCTTCTGAGGAAGTGAGGAGAAATGGGAGCAGCTCTGCCACATCCTTCTGTGGCAGAGCTGCCACACAGACACACACAGGGGGAGGGAGGGAGGGGGGGAGCGCCCCCCCCTCCCTCCCTCCCCCTGTGTGTGTCTGTGTGTGTGTGTGTGGGGGGGGGTGTCTGTGTGTGTGTATGTGTGGGTGTCTGTGTGTGTGGGTGTCTGTGTATGTGTGTGTGTGTGTGTGTGTGTGTGTGGGTGGGTGTCTGTGTGTGTATGTGTGGGTGTCTGTGTGTGTCTGTGTATGTGTGTGTGTGTGTGTGTGTGTGTGTGTGTGTGTGTCCTCACCCTGCAGCTCTCAGCGTTGCTGGCTCGGTGCGGCAGCAGGAAGGAGGCCGTCTGAAGCTCCCCCTCGCAGGAGGTGACGGGCTGGGAGGAGTTGCCACAGCTGCTCAGAACCACAAAGTAGTGAGTGGGGATGGGGATGTCGGTGCCGGAAACGTATCTGGAGGCACAAAGATACAAAGATACAAAGACACAGTCACAGCAGAGTCTCGGCTCCCTGAGGAGCTCTCTGGTGTGGGACCAGCAGCTCAGACTGGGACTGGACTGGAAAACAAAGCTGTCAACTTTGATGTAGTTTGAGGCGTCCAAGACGCCAGAGGCAACCATGCTTTCTCAGGTTCTATTCTATTCTGTTCTGTTCTGTTCTAGTCTGTATTACTTTTAGAGACTATATTATTGTCTTAGACTTAGACTGTCATAGAGTTATTGTCATTTAGTGAAACGTCGCTGTGTGTCCTACAGGGCGTGGTGGAGCAGTCTGTCCACTGGGAGCAACGCTCCTCAGATCAGTGCGTCTGCTCCTCTTCCTCGTCTTCTTCATTCCTTCCCGATCATGTGAGCTACAGCGGGCCAACAGTTGCATGGCTTCACCCGGGGCGACGCCTCCATGCGCTCTCAGAGCTGTGATGCACTCTCTGGCTCATTTGTTTCTTTTCTCTTGTTTTCAGTGCTCACCCCAATCTGTGTGAGTGTGTGTGTAGTCAGATTTCTAAGCATGTCTGTGAAGTGTGTGTGTGTGTGCGTCATCAGCTTCGTAAATGCCGCCCCCATCCCTCAGACCTCACTCCACAAACATCAGCCAAACCTCCAGACCGCTAGTCTAGTGGTGTAGTTAATTGGCTGTAGCTGTTCTTGTCTCCTTTTGTCCCATGATGCTCTGGGCCAGAGCTTCACATGCAGACAGGCTCTCCGTCGCACGTCATCTTCTCTTAGTGGGACGAGCCACACATGGGGCTCTGCAGATGCTGGGGAAGCCTCAGCACGATGTTCCCAGGCAGGGGCGCGTACGTACTGCTGGATCTGCTCCGGCGCGTCTGCTCGCCCGTCAAAGTTGAAGTCGAAGGCCGGCCCGGCCAG
The DNA here is from genome assembly GCA_029224185.1 of Karalla daura. Classification (NCBI taxonomy): domain Eukaryota; kingdom Metazoa; phylum Chordata; class Actinopteri; order Chaetodontiformes; family Leiognathidae; genus Karalla; species Karalla daura. Next base: position 21,602,876 of record CM055205.1, read on the forward strand.
CACGCTCACACCGTTGTAGGCGGACGCGTATTTTTTCAGCAGGAATCTGTGGAAGAAGTCCCAGATCTCTGGAGGAGCAGACAGGACCAGTCAGTGTGTGTGTGGGAGGGCTACGACCAATAAACTACACTACCAGACTACTTCCTGTTTCAAAGCAAGAAATGAAATGACTGACTGGTCAATCTGAACATTTCAACAATATCTTGAGGATTTTTTAAAATTCTCTCTATACATAAATTCATACAAACATATGTATGTAATCAATCATAATCCAATATATCATATTATGTTATGAGAATTGTCTAACTTGTCCTATATCTATGTATCTATATCTGTATCCTTACCTATATCTATACAGACACAGGTCTATATCTACATATCCATATTTCTATATATGCAGACAGATCTGTGGAGGAGTGATGTGTCTTACTCTTAAACTCGGGGTACATCGGCACAACGTTGGTCATGAGCAGAGCATCAAACATTTGCTCCGCTGTCTTGTTCAGGCCTGTGAACACACACACACACACACACACACACACACACACACACACACGTTACTTTGGATCCATTCATGGACATCATCCAATAGCTATGATCGTTTGCTTTGTAAGATGAGACAGAAAGACTTGATGTGGTCTGATCTATTGAATCTGCAACAATGTCAGTGGAATGACCAATAATTAACTGGATGGATGGATGGATGGATGGGTGGATGGATGGGTGGATGGATGGGTGCAGGGATGGGTGGATGGATGGGTGCATGGATGGGTGGATGGATGGGTGCAGGGATGGGTGGATGGATGGGTGCAGGGATGGGTGGATGGGGGGAGAGAACAATCCTCAGGGTGACTGTAAAACGCCTCGCCTCGTGATCCCTTTGGTCCAGTCCAGCATGTAGCCCTCCATGGAGGAAGGAGGCTACTTGAAACAAAGCGTTCTTTAGTTTTGTGGTGGAAATTTTTACATCATTTGATTAATCTTCGTATTCTTTAGTTGTGGCCTGAACTCTGATCTGCAGCCATCAGAGAACCTTTGCTGTCAGATCTCTCCCTGCTCCCTGGTCTGCTTCCAGACCAGAACATTACAGAGGTGGAGCAGAACCATGGAGGGCTCTCTCTCCCTCCCTCCCCTCTCTCTCTCTCTCCCTCTCTCTCTCTCTCCCTCTCCCTCTCTCTCCCTCTCCCTCTCACTGTCTCCCCCTCCCCTCTCTCTCTCCCTCTCCCTCTCTCTCTCTCCCTCTCTCTCTCTTTCCCTCTCTCTCTCTCTCCCTCTCCCTCTCTCTCCCTCTCCCTCTCACTGTCTCTCCCTCTCCCTCCCCTCTCTCTCTCCCTCCCCTCTCTCTCTCTCTCCCTCTCTCTCTCTTTCCCTCTCCCTCTCTCTCCCTCTCCCTCTCACTGTCTCTCCCTCTCCCTCTCTCTCTCCCTCCCTCCCCTCTCTCTCTCTCTCCCTCTCTCTCTCTCTCCCTCCCCTCTCCCTTTCTCTCTCCCTCCCACCCCCCCCCTCTCTCTCTCTCCCTCTCCCTCTCACTGTCTCTCTCTCTCCCTCTCCCTCCCCCTCTCTCCCTCTCCCTCCCCCTCCCTCTCCCTCTCACTGTCTCTCTCTCTCCCTCTCCCTCCCCCTCTCTCCCTCTCCCTCCCCCTCCCTCTCCCTCTCACTGTCTCTCTCTCTCCCTCTCCCTCCCCCTCTCTCTCCCTCCCTCCCCCTCTCTCTCCCTCTCTCTCTCTCTCTCTCCCTCTCTCTCCCTCCCCCTCTCTCTCCCTCTCACTGTCTCTCTCTCTCCCTCTCCCTCCCCCTCTCTCTCCCTCTCCCTCCCCCTCTCTCTCCCTCTCCCTCTCCCTCTCTCTCCCTCTCACTGTCTCTCTCTCTCCCTCTCCCTCCCTCTCCCCCTCTCTCCCTCTCTCTCTCTCTCCCTCTCCCTCCCCCTCTCTCCCTCCCCCTCTCTCTCCCTCTCACTGTCTCTCTCTCTCCCTCTCCCTCCCCCTCTCTCTCCCTCTCACTGTCTCTCTCTCTCCCTCTCCCCTTCCCGAACAAAGCTCAAAACAGCGCAGACACACAGGGAAGCTGGGGCCTTCACTCCTCCGTTGTTGTGCCTGTAGAAGAGTCCTGCTCACAGGACACCCGCTGTAAAGTCTGGCCCCTGACTATTTGTTTATGGTGACCAAATGGTTTTCCCACTTGGGGGTGTGTTCCAGTCAGAGCAGCTGCAGCACTGACCAGTGACTGCCTGGGAACACCAGCACGACCCCAGGCTGCTGCACCATCAGCCTGGGGTCATTCTTCCACTTTGTGGTCTCTAACTCTTTATGTTTTCTGACTTTCACAGGTTGGAGCCAGTGTAGACGGTGGGGGAGATGTCATGTGTGTATAGGTGTGTGTGTGTCTGTATGTGTGTGTGTCAGTGAGTGTGAGTGAATGAATGTGTGTGTGTCTTACTGGGCGGGTACAGGAAGGCGTAGCTCAGGTTGTGAGCGTTGGCGTACTGTGAACACGCTGCGCTCTGATTGGCCGGGACTCGGACGTCGGCCCGGACGCAGTCGGCCGGCGCCGGCTGCAGCGGCTCCAGGTCCGCCTGCACGGAGGGAAACAGGAACGTGGTTAGGCTTCTAGCTGGAACCCCACAGGTCCAGGTCCAGGTCCAGGTCCAGGTCCAGGTCCTGGATCATCTCAGGGTGAGGCCACCAGCCTGAAAGGAACCAGGCCCAGGTCCTGCTGCTGGGTCATGTCTGACAGACTCACCACTGGTACATCACTATTTAAGTACAACAATGTTTTTCACTGACATTTAAGACTAAATGCATCATCGATAAAATCATTTCATTTGATGTTTCAAATAATGGAAACAGAAACAGAAAGAATATTAGAAATTGTTAAAAACAAAGGGAATTTGAGTTGAAGTTTAGTGTTTGTAAAGTATATTTGATGTTAAAGACAAAATCTTTGTTAAACATGACAAATCCTTTCTGTTACTTGACTTGTAAGGAATTTCCACTTCCTGTCATTCAAGTCAACATCCTGTGGGGGCGGAGCCAATTCAAATCAAATTCCATGTCTTCAAATCAACTGAATTGAAATTCCAAATTCAGATTTTCGCCCCAGCGTGCTGTGCAGAGCTGCAGCTACTGGGTGCTTGGAATCCTTGAAGGTGCTGGAGCAGACTGACCGGCGGCTCCAGGGTGAAGGCGCTCCACAGCGGCATGTGTGTGAAACGGCTGAAGGCGCTGACGAAGCCGCGCTGCCGCAGGACGCAGTAGGCCTGCTGCGGCTGGAGGAGGCGGGGCCGGCCCAGGGGGAGGTGCAGCAGCTCCAGGGCCCGGGCTGGGGGGCGCACACACACACACACACACACCGAGACACATACACACACACACACACACCAAGACACACACACACACACACACATACCGAGACACACACACACACACACACACACACACACACACACACACCGAGACACATACACACACACACACACACACACCGAGACACATGCACACACACACACACACCGAGACACATACACACACACACACATACCGAGACACACACACACACACACACCGAGACACATACACACACACACACACACACACACACCGAGACACATACACACACACACACATACCGAGACACACACACACACACATACCGAGACACACACACACACACACACACACACACACATACCGAGACACACACACACACACACACACACACACACACACCGAGACACACGCACACACACACACACACCGAGACACATACACACACACACACACACACACACACATACCGAGACACACACACACACACACACACACACACACACACATACCGAGACACACACACACACACACACCGAGACACATACACACACACACACACACACACCGAGACACATACACACACACACACATACCGAGACACACACACACAGACACAAGACACATACACACACACACACACACACCGAGACACATACACACACGCACAGACACGCACACACACATACACATACAGTTGATGTACCAATACACCATGTTTACCTGTGTTGTCTTGTTTACTGTCTTATCATTATCATTATTATTATTATTGTTTGTCTATTGTTTTGTTTTTGTACAGTTTACGACGTTTTCTATCGAAGCCCCCCCCGATTTACAGACACAGTACAATGACAATGAGGGCTATTCTATTCTACTCTGTTCTATTCTATTCTACTCTGTTCTATTCTATTCCATCCTGACGCCGGGTACTGGGTCTCCTCAGGTGTCCACAGTTAGTTCTGCAGCTGGGGACCAGAGCAGCAGGAAGCAGCTTCAGCTGCTGGGTTAGCTTAGCTTCAGCTGGGTTAACCCTAACCCAGCAGCTTCAGCTGGGTTAACCCAGCTGAAGCTGCTGGGTTAGCTTAGCTTCAGCTGGGTTAACCCTAACCCAGCAGCTTCAGCTGGGTTAACCCTAACCCTAACCCAGCAGCTTCAGCTGGGTTAACCCTAACCCAGCAGCTTCAGCTGGGTTAGGGTTAACCCAGCTGAAGCTGCTGGGTTAGGGTTAGGGTTAACCCAGCTGAAGCTGCTGGGTTAACCCTAACCCTAACCCAGCAGCTTCAGCTGGGTTAACCCTAACCCAGCAGCTTCAGCTGGGTTAGGGTTAACCCAGCTGAAGCTGCTGGGTTAGGGTTAGGGTTAACCCAGCTGAAGCTGCTGGGTTAACCCTAACCCTAACCCAGCAGCTTCAGCTGGGTTAGGGTTAGGGTTAACCCAGCTGAAGCTGCTGGGTTAACCCTAACCCTAACCCTGTGACACTGGCAGGCACACTTCCAGGTGTACAGTTGTTTACTAACTCCAGAGTGAATTTAGTGTTGTGGGCCAGGTCAAGTTCCCGCTCATATGCTTTGTTCTGTGCTCTGTGATTAGTGTGGAGACAGAGGAAGATGTGAACCAGCTGGAGTCCAGGCTCATTAAAGCTGCTAAAGGTCACAAACTACATGTGAATTCAGAAGAAAAAACGTCTCATTGTCCCTGTGAAGCAGCAGCGGCAATACATAATTCACAGTCTGGTGAAATACAACATGATAAATATTGATAATATAAGTTTGTTGTTGTTTGTTTGATTTCTGTGGATTGAAGCACCAGTGAAAGAACATAGATCCAGCAGAAAATAGATTCATCATCATAAATGATGAATCTCTATATGCAATTTATTTAGATTTATTCACATGGATGTTGATGTTGTGTAAATTATGTATTTATATGGATATTGTTACACATAACATATATAGGATATATAGTTATATTGATGTTAATGTCTATATTATTCATATGGACACTGGACAGAGTGTTAGAAAGAATATATAATATATAGATGCATAAATCCTAAAGAGTAAAGTGCTTGTAGGAGCTTGTAAAGTGATTGCTGTATCACCTTCCTCTGAGCTCAGGTTCAGACGGGCGTTGATGCTGTTTCCATCCTGAAACAAACAGGAAGAAACAGTCGTTACGAGCTCATCAAGCCTTTACGACTCTGGGTGCAATCCAGGAAACTTCCCAGTGAGCTTCCCTCTGAAGTTTGCTCTGCTCTAGTAAACTAAATACATGAATAACGGTCAACAGACATGATTCAATAAGGCTGGAAACACATGCGCGTTCCAGTGTGGTGTGTCCTCTGGCAGAAGCAGCAGGAGAGCGCCTGCCGCTCTGCTCCAGGCACCGCGCCCGCGTCTGGACACGTTT
>CM055205.1:21618604-21628604 GCA_029224185.1 Karalla daura
CAGGACCACATGGTACCAGGGTTATTATGGGATGGAGCAGGACCACTCTCTGCCTGGAGCTGAGGGAGACCCAGACCAGAGGTCGTGTGGTTTCTGTGAAGGTGTTGGACACTCACTGAGCTTGTTGAGCACCGGCAGCAGACCGTGCCAGGTCTGCAGGTACTCGGCCCTCAGGCCGTCCAGAGACACCAGCAGCAGCGGCTTCTTCTCGAAGCTGCAGACACAACAAGCAGCTCTTACTGATAAGTCACACACACCAGCTCCCCTGGTTCCTCTGACGGAGGAACCTGAGGAATCTGGAAAGATTTGAATAGAAACACTGAAACTTTTTAGTCTTGTGTGCAAAATGTCCAAGTTTTCAGTGATAATACTTTTTCCTGGTGGGTTGCGTTGACAGAAAAACATCCATCTTGTTGTGCAGACAGGAAGTGAATGTAACTGTTACGATTTAGCCAGTGAGTTGTACAAAAACACAAAAGCAGGAGGAGTAAGAACAGAAAAAGATGTTCTCACCCTGCAGGACACACTGGAGCTGACAGGTCCTCACACTCGTCCTCCGCCCACTGTCTCTCTCCTGTGGGAGAAGAGAAGAGAAGAGAAGAGAAGAGAAGAGAAGAGAAGAGAAGAGAAGAGAAGAGAAGAGAAGAGAAGAGAAGAGAAGAGAAGAGAAGAGAAGAGAAGAGAAGAGAAGAGAAGAGAAGAAAGGAAAAGTAAGAAAAGAGTGAACACCAGCAGCGCTGCAGTCATGTCTGCATTTTACACACTTTTTATTCTTATTTTTTGTTATAAGTGAGTCTGTGTTGGTGATCACAGGTTGTGTGTTGTTATCGTTGCTGTGTGTGCTCATCTCCAGCTCCATGTCCTGCCTCTGCTGCTCTCACCAGTACAGATGTGTCTCTCACCAGTACAGATGTGTCTCTCACCAGTACAGATGTGTCTCTCACCAGTACAGATGTGTCTCTCACCAGTACAGATGTGTCTCTCACCAGTACAGATGTGTCTCTCACCAGTACAGATGTGTTGGTAGTTGGTGCAGCAGTCGCCGGCCGCCATGCAGTCGTCGGAGCAGTGACACCTGCTGCTGGGCAGCCTGGTCTCCCCACAGCGCACCCTGCTGCACTCCCACTGCTCCTCTGCACACACACACACACACACACACACACACACACACACACACACACACACACACACACAGCTGTCAGCAGCTGACACAAGCTCCATACAACACGTCTGCATGCTACAGGTTTTGGCTGAGATCCAGGAGACGTGACATGCTGAAGCGTGTGTGAGCAGATCACCAAACATCTGCACTGATCCAGAGCAGATCACCAAACATCTGCACTGATCCAGAGCAGATCACCAAACATCTGCACTGATCCAGAGCAGATCACCAAACATCTGCACTGATCCAGAGCAGATCACCAAACATCTGCACTGATCCAGAGCAGATCACCAAACATCTGCACTGATCCAGAGCAGATCACCAAACATCTGCACTGATCCAGAGCAGATCACCAAACATCTGCCCCCCCAGCCTGCTCTGGTGATCTGCTCTGGATCAGTGCAGATGTTTGGTGATCTGCCCCCCCAGCTGTAGCACAGCATCCATTATCAAATCTTCACCTCCACATCCAGTAGTTTATGCTGTGAAGCACCGCAGCTCACACAGTCCTGCTTTATTGTTTTATTGTCACATTTGTAATCACTTTTATTGTTTGTTCTATGTTTTATTACCTTCTCTACTGATTTTTACATGATGTAGTGTGTGTGTGTGTGTGTGTGTGTGTGTGTGTGTGTGTGTGTGTGTGAGAGGGTTCTCCTCCTGGTCACACATGCAGATCCATAGATCGAAGGAGTTTTTGTGGAAGCGTGTGCTGCCTGCAGACGGCCCCAGGGCTCTGGAGGACAGTGTGCAGCAGGAGCTGAGCGCCTCCTTCCTCCCCTCCATCCCTGTGGGAGGAGGCGTGGAGGGAGGAGGCGTGGAGGGAGGAGGGAGGAGGCGTGTGTGTGCGTGAGGCGTGTGTGTGCGTGAGCAGCGTACGGGCGGCGGAGCACACGTCCTGGAAGTCGAAGCAGCAGGCGGCGGAGGAGTTACAGCTGCTGTCACATCTGCAGCCGGGGACGTCGCCATCATACGGCTGGAAGCAGCGGCCCCTGCAGGAGGTCTGAGGCACTGGGGGACAGCTGGAGGTCAACAACAACAACAACAACAACAACAACAACACAACACAACAACACAACAACACAACAACACAACAACAACAACAACACAACAACACAACACAACAACAACACAACACAACAACAACAACAACAACACAACAACAACACAACAACAACACAACAACAACAACAACACAACAACAACACAACAACAACACAAAAACAACACAACAACACAACAACAACACAAAAACAACACAACAACGACACAACACAACAACATCTATCTATCTATCTATCTATCTATCTATCTATCTATCTATCTATCTATCTATCTATCTATCTATCTATCTATCTATCTATCTATCTATCTATCTATCTATCTATCTATCTATCTATCTATCAGAGTTTGATACCTGGAGTCTCGCATGGACTTTTCTTCAGGCCCAGGCCAAGTCCGAGGCCGAGGGTGATGGTGACAAGCGCTACAGCCAAGACACCGATCTGAGACACACACACACAGACACAGAGACACACACACACACACACACACACACACACACACACACACACAGTGTCTTCATCTTGGCAGCTTCCTCTCTCTCTGCTCTACAATGCAATAAAAAATCTGAGCCTGGAGACACAACCTGCAGTAACTGTATTCATGAGAGTAACTGAGTACAGTGCACACGATGCAGTATGAATGGTTCACACGTTTACTGCATTCGCTCTTTGCAATTCTACAGCACTGTGCAGAACAGGCCTCGGGGGACAAACTCTGAGAAACTGTACATGGACCAGAAAAAACATTGAACAAAGGCATAAAATTTGTTTTTGCAAACACTTCAACAGTTTGGCGTGTAATGACTCAAGCAATGAAAGCAATGAAAGGATTTTCAGTTTTATAGAGAATGACTATGCAGTTTTGACTGATACAACAAAGCAAATGATAGTGTTATAAAAAGCTGGAAATTGGATGAAAGCAATTGATAAAAATCATTTAGAATTTTTTCAGGGAAAAGAGAAGCTGCTACCATAATGTGCACAACTGTGTTGTAAAGTGTTGCAGAGGTTGATGAGAAGTGATGAGAACTTTGAGAAGAAACCAAAGAGACCGAGGAAAACTGACAAAGCATCGCCTGGTGCAGAACCACTGCAGCATCAAGCAGTAAAGGTCAGAGGTCAGAGGTCAGAGGTCAGGATTGGTTTGGGAGTGATGATTGGCATTGGGAATGTTGGATTTTCCCTTCAGTTTGTTGAGTCAGAGAACCGGCCGACAGAAGCTTTCCCCTCTTCAGACTAGAAACCTGTGACTGGAGTGTGTGTGAGTGTGTGTGTGTGTGAGTGTGTGTGTGTGTGAGTGTGTGTGTGTGTGTGTGTGTCACATTCCGCTCATTCTGCAGCAGCGTGTAACATTCAGAGTGACTCATTGTTCAGAACAAACGGTGGAAAACTGTCAGATGTATACACACACACACACACACACACACACACACACACACACACATATATATATGTATATATATGTATGGTCTCCTTTTCCCCTGCTTGGCTGAAGGTTCTGAGGGTATCTTAGCTGTACCTAGGACTCTCCTGGACAGATGCTCCAGATGTTTGTCCTGAAATCTGCTGGAGCCACTCTCCCAGTTTGTGGGTCACTGCCCCGAGCCCTCCTACTACCACCATTACCGCCTACTGCCACTAGTACTACTAGTACTACTACTGCTACTACTAATAGTACTACTAGTACTACTAGTACTACTACTACTACTACTAAAAAATCTCCATGTTTGCAGCATGGCAGGTTGACAGATGTGTGACCTGCCATCAAACCTTTCTCCCAGAACGTACCAGAACGTATGTATGCTCACATGGAGCTCTGAGTGGATCTGTACTCACGATGATGTTCTTCCTCCTCGAGTCCTTGTTCATGGTGCCGGTGGAGCTGGCAGCTTCACTCTCCTGGGCTCCAGCAGAAAGACTGGCGATGCGGCCCAGCTGTGACCTCTGGACCAGCTGTGACCTCTGGACCAGCTGTAAGTCACTGATTAGCGAGCGCTGCGATAACCTCACGTTTGGCTGCTTCCTGTCTGTGAGGCGCTGCAGGTGACCCTGCCAGTCACACCTCCTGATACCTGCTGCAGCCGCTAATGATTAGCTCACAGTCAGGAGCTTCACCTGGATAAAACATAAGACTCCGGTTCAATCCTACAGAATCCTGTAAACGTACGAAGGAGCTGATAACAGGCAGCAATTTAGCACTTTATTAGAAAAACAACAGCGGCTGAAGTTGATAATGATGCTGCCAGGAACAATCAAGAGCAGTTTATTAGAGTCAGGGAACCTTGAGCTTCACCCGCCTGATAAGACCTGACTGTTTTCAATCCTGAACATTTGAGACCTTTGCACTGACAGAATGACCTGAGTCCTGCAGCACGGAGGAAACGAGCCAAGACCGAGAACAAAGACCTGCCCCCTCCACATGGTCCTCCATCAGCCACAGGAACGTTAGTTCCTCTCAGCTGGTGGAACTCACACAAGTTCTTCCAAACTGAACAGAGTCACAGTCCATCACAGGTTGAGTCTCTAGAAATGTGTTCAATTTGAATCCTTCAATGAAACCAGGAGATAAAGGAGGTGTCTCTACCCCAGCTCCTCTCCTGAGCTGCTCCTCCAGACGTGTCCATCTAGAAGCTGATCTCAAAGTGTGATGGAGACACTTGGAAGACCTGGAGGACCAGGACCACATGGTACCAGGGTTATTATGGGATGGAGCAGGACCACATGGTACCAGGGTTATTATGGGATGGAGCAGGACCACATGGTACCAGGGTTATTATGGGATGGAGCAGGACCACATGGTACCAGGGTTATTATGGGATGGAGCAGGAACACTCTCTACCTGGGGGTAATGGAAACACCTGCAGCAGCAGTTGGACTTCATCCACATTAAGAAATTTCTATTCTTTTACATTTTGTCTCATCTCACATTAATTTGGGAGAAACACACACACACACACACACACACACACACACACACACACACACACACAGACCAGAGAAGGCTGAGGGGAGGCTAAGGGGAGGAGTTCCAGCTTCCAGCCTGTTGCTCAACCTTCATTGTGTTGTGAGAATGAAGAGAATGGTAAACACAGTTAAACATGTTTGAGAAATTCTTGATAGCTCGATAAACAGAAGCCAGCCCCCCGGATGTTGTTGGGGCCTTTTGTGGTGCGGTTGCTAGGCGACCACGTGTGGTGAAGGCTTTCCCAGAGGTCCATCATGACCTGAGCATCTGGACCTGTGCAGGACGCGTTCTGAGTTCAGAGGATTTGTTTCTGGTTCGTTGCAGTCCATAAAGGTTCTAACAGGAACAGACGGGATGTGATGACTGGAGCTTCCTGCTCTTCGATTTCCTCTCAAGTTTCACCTCCCTCGCTCCCTCCCATCCCTCTCCTGGATCCTCTGCCATGTTCCATAATTCATCCAGTAGAAACTCTGAGACAGATTGAGATTGTGGGTCTGGACCTTTAAACTCAGTTTCCACGTATGAAGCAGCTTGTTGGATATGTTACAGGACGTAAAGTGTTGTTTATTGACCTTCAGATGTACAGAAAGTGTTGTTCAACTGTTCCACTGCTTCACTGGGAATATCATCTACTTTAACTTGGCCACAACTTTCACTATTTTACATCAAATTGAATGATTTTTGCTCAAGAATCGTATTTTTATGTAAAGTTTTGAAATTTGGTTGGAAAGAACTGTTATGAGGTCAATAATACACGGTAGGCAAAAAAGCACCTTCATTCACTGCATCCAGTGAAAACAACAGCTGTAAATATATGCATAATATATAATAATATGTATAATATATAATATGTTTCCAACTCTTCCTGCTCGGATCGAAACTACTAAATATTGAATGAATATTGAATTATTTTAGGATATTAATATTTTAAAAGTCACTTTAATAAAGGGAAAAACGTTTTCTGAACTGTCTCGTAGTATTTGTCTTTACAGCTGCTGTTTTTACAGTGAACAGTAAATTAGGGAGTTTTGATTACAACAAAAAACAAACGTATCTTTGCATACAAGTGTGTTTTCTTAATGTGATTATTGTGCAGAGATGTAACAAACATAACAGAGACGTGATTATTTTTATATGGAAGAAAACACATTCCACAATGTTTAAATTCTACAGCATGCAAATGGGTCAGTAAGAGCACACAGGGACAGACAGGGCTGAGCACGACGGGGTCCTGGACGAAGGGCTGAGGCTGATGAACGGATGGATCAGTGACGCGTGTCTCCTCCCACATGTTGTTGTTGTTGTTGTTGTTGTGCAGTACAGACATTTACCTACTGTCACGTTCCAAACTACGACTGTCCAACAGTGTTGAAGCCGTGCAGCTGTGAGCGCGTGGCCGGCTGCTCCTGGGCGGCCGCAGCCTCCGCCAGGGGCCACGTCTGTGTGTGTGTGTGTGTGTGTGAGTGTGAGTGTGTGTGTGTGTGTGTTTGAGTGTGTGTGTGTGTGTCCGTCTCTGGCTAGTCGTCGCTCTCGAAGGTGTGCAGGTAGGTCTTGAGGCTCAGGGTGCTGGGGTAGGTGCGGTTCAGGGAGCGGTACAGGTCCAGGCCCGTCAGGATCTCCACGTCTCGGACCCGGGCCGTGTGCTGCTGCAGCAGCTCCTCCACCCACTGCCACTCGGCCTCCGCGCTCTGCACACACCACACACTCATTATTATCATCAGGATTGTTGCTGTTGTCCTGATACGCTCTGTTTACACCTGTCCTTTCAGTTGTGCTCTCACATGTCTGACCGCATGTTCTCCATTTAAGCCTGAAAGTCATTCCCCTCGTTTTTCTGAACAATCTGACCTTACAAATAAAGCAGCTAAGAGTCACACAGCTTTATCCAGAGCAACATACAGAGGAAGGAGTGACTCATCTAAAACTTATATTAATACAGCTGCTTCCCGGGCACGGACGGGTCGAAGCTGTGACACATGAGCTGAGAATCACTCCATCACATGTGAGTGTGTGGTCGGCGGAGGAGGGGAGACCTGGGACATCCCATCGCCTCAGACCTCAGACCTTCTGACCTTCACTGGAGGGAAGAGCCTGGTGTCACCCTCCTCCTCCTCCCACCTGAACAGACTCAACTGCTGCAAAGGTCTAAGAAAAGAACGGAAACACTAAATGTTTTTGCCATTTTGCCACTTGTGCGATGAAATTGTGAGAACGAGCAGAATTCCAGCTCACATGCAAAACACTAACGACACCAACATGATGAAACCCTACAGGCCTAGCAGTGACTCACAGGGCTCATCAAGAGTGTGATACCACCATGGTCTGTGGCCTGGGTGAGCGTGTGTGTGTGTGTGTGTGTGTGTGTGTGTGTGTGTGTGTGCAGATGAGTGATGAATTTGTGTCATTGGTCCTGGTGCAGATGGTTAAGTCATCTGACAGGTCAACCTGACTTCTGAGCCACATCACACACACACACACACACACACACACACACACACTTGCATGCATTAATTGACATTTTGCAGGAAAGTTGACATATTTTTCCATGTCACATCTATGAGCAAAGAGCAAATGTGTCATAGTGTGTGAGTGAGTGTGTGAGTCACACATGCTGCTCAGAACAGCAGCTTGCAGCTCGTCTCTGTGGGACACTTTGAGGAAGTGGGTTGTGCAGGACTGTCTGTTTCCCGGCTGGTTCCCTCCAGACATCAGTTTCATCAGGTTGTAAAACGCTCTAAACGCTCTACACAGCCACGGCTCTCAACATGAACAACCCCGCCTGCCTCCACAGTCCCATTATCTTGTATATTATATTAAAAATAAATGAGAATGGAATATTAATGAGTTTCAACACCTGGTGGACTTTTTCATTTTAATGTGCCATGTGCTTATTAGGAGCATTTTAAGATGACAGAAGAAAAGACTAAAAATGATGAGAATTATGTGTGTGTGTGTGTGTGTGTGTTTGCTGTATCTTCATGAAGATACAAAGGAGAGTAATAAAAGAGAAAGTCAATTTGCTCTCTTTATTAGCTTCGCCAAAGAGCGCCTGATAAGTGATCCTGACGATGGAGTGGGTTAATTCCCAAACAAACACAGAGCTGCACGTCTCTGACAGGTGTCTCCAGGACCGAGGGGAGACAGGTGTCTCCAGGACCGAGGGGAGACAGGTCTCTCCAGGACCGAGGGGAGACAGGTGTCTCCAGGACCGAGGGGAGACAGGTCTCTCCAGGACCGAGGGGAGACAGGTCTCTCCAGGACTCTGAGAGGAGACAGGTCTTTCCAGGACTCTGAGAGGAGACAGGTCTCTCCAGGACCGAGGGGAGACAGGTCTCTCCAGGACTGAGGGGAGACAGGTCACTCCAGGACTCTGAGAGGAGACAGGTCTCTCCAGGACCGAGGGGAGACAGGTGTCTCCAGGACCGAGGGGAGACAGGTCTCTCCAGGACAGAGGGGAGACAGGTCTCTCCAGGACTGAGGGGAGACAGGTCTCTCCAGGACTCTGAGAGGAGACAGGTCTCTCCAGGACCGAGGGGAGACAGGTCTCTCCAGGACCGAGGGGAGACAGGTCTCTCCAGGACAGAGGGGAGACAGGTCTCTCCAGGACTCTGAGAGGAGACAGGTCTCTCCAGGACCGAGGGGAGACAGGTCTCTCCAGGACAGAGGGGAGACAGGTCTCTCCAGGACTCTGAGAGGAGACAGGTCTCTCCAGGACTCTGAGAGGAGACAGGTCTCTCCAGTACTCTGAGGGGAGACAGGTCTCTCCAGGACAGAGGGGAGACAGGTCTTTCCAGGACTGAGGGGAGACAGGTGTTTCCAGGACTGAGGGGAGACAGGTCTCTCCAGGACTCTGAGAGGAGACAGGTCTCTCCAGGACCGAGGGGAGACAGGTCTCTCCAGGACTCTGCAGCTCCTGTCTGTCTCGTCCTCACACTTCTTTCTTGCTTGACTTTCCTTTAATTTGACACTGTGTCAGCGTCGTGAAGTGATGTGTTCTGGTTTCTTTAGTCTGACTGAAGATCACAACTTCATCTGGGCCTCTGAGAGGAACTGAGAGGAAGTGAGTGAGTGCAGACAGAGTTAGAATAGTTTGACCTTGGTCCCAGTTTCAGCCTCAGGACTTCAGGTTCACATTATCAGCCGTGTGACTCTTTACTGCTCCTCACACGGTGAGCTCTCTCGTTACGACTGTACGACCTGGAGCCAGCCGCGCGTCCCAGCCACAAGAACAAACAAACAAAAAGATCTGAACCTTCTGAAACGCAGAGCTGAGAACGCCCAGACACAAAGACCAGAGAATATCAACACATGGAAAACTGTTGATGGGAACATTTGGAAAAATCTCTGAAATATCACTGAAACATTGGTTGGTTGAAGGACTGATTGATCGAGTGGTTAATTGACTTGTACATTGGTTGATTGACTGCATGCCTGATTCATTGTTAGGTGGTTCATTGACTGGTGGATGGATGATGGACAGATGGATGATGGACAGATGGATGAGGGACAGATGGATGATGGACAGATGGATGAGGGACAGATGGATGAGGGACAGATGGATGAGGGACAGATGGATGATGGACAGATGGATGAGGGACAGATGGATGATGGACAGATGGATGAGGGACAGATGGATGAGGGACAGATGGATGATGGACAGAATTCCCAGATGTTCCGCCCTGACTGGAGCATTCTGGGCGGGTTGGGAGTTGACCAGTGACTGAGGTCATCCAACCCGAACGAATAGTGAACAGACTCAGCTATGAATGAATCTATCTATCTATCTATCTATCTATCTATCTATCTATC
>CM055205.1:21633604-21646104 GCA_029224185.1 Karalla daura
ACATCCAGACCAAACAACTTCAGGTGGAAAGAGTTTGTTTGTTTGTTTGTTTGTTTGTTTGACTCACTCTTGAAGGCCGGAAACATGGGGACGGTGTTGGTGATGAGCGAGGCGTCGTACCTGGACTCCGGAGACGAGGCCAGCTCTGTCAGTGAGGAGGAAGAGAGAGGAGGAGAGGGAGGAGGCGAGAGGAGGAGAGAGGAGGAGGAGAGAGGATGAAGGAGATGAGGAGAGATAAGGAGAAAGAGGGAGAGAGAAAGAAGGGGAGGAGGAGAGAGGATGAGAGAGGATCAGAGAGGAGGAGAGAGGGGGAGACAGAGCGTCACGCTACATGCATCATGTGCTGAGACGTCCCTCGGCAGGTCCCGCTCAGCTCAGACTCTGAGGCGTGATTTCTGTGACTTGTTCACATGAGAGTTGAGCTGTGACACCATCAGACTCCAGCGTGACACACGCAGCTGAGTGTCAGCGTGGCTTAACCTTCATCCATGTGACTCATCACAACCAGCGTGACCAGTCTGTGACAACACTGTCTCTACAGGCTTCTTATGGTGGAGTGATAAGAAAAGCAGATGAAGAAGAAAAGCTCATTTAGGCCACCTCTACACGGAAACTATCTGAAGCTATCTGCAACAAAAACGCAAAAGTGGCGTTTTGTTCTTACTTTAAACTCTGCATCAAGACGAGCGTTTCTGGGATAAACCTGTGTACGCACGGAAGCACAAGAGTGTGTGAAGTTTCATATATAGACGCAGTATTCACTAGGGTGACCTGACGTCCTGGATTCGGCCGCCCAGTCCGACGTCTGATGTTGAATGGGAGAGGAAAAAAGTTGCAGAGAGCGCAGAGAGAGGGCGAGAGACATAGACAGAGAGAGAGAGAGAGAGAGAGAGAGAGAGAGAGAGAGGCATAGACAGAGAGAGAGAGAGAGAGAGAGAGAGAGAGAGAGAGAGAGGCATAGACAGAGAGAGAGAGAGAGAGAGAGAGAGAGAGAGAGAGAGAGAGAGAGAGAGAGAGAGAGAGAGAGGCATAGACAGAGAGAGAGAGAGAGAGAGAGAGAGAGAGGCATAGACAGAGAGAGAGAGAGAGAGAGAGGCATAGACAGAGAGAGAGAGAGAGAGAGAGAGAGAGGCATAGACAGAGAGAGAGAGGGAGAGAGAGAGAGGCATAGACAGAGAGAGAGAGAGAGAGAGAGAGAGAGAGAGGGCAAGCATGCGAGCAGCACAGAAAGAGAACGGGTCTGATACAGTAACACCGCCCGTCACGTCACTTCAATGTGAGGGAGCAGTGTTTGTAAGACTCGCCGTCTGAAGGGTGCTTTCACTTTTTAGTGTTTTCAACCCCAGAAAACACAGATTCCGCCTGAACGATACAGACATCTGATACAATATTTTGTGTTTTTCAACCCCAAGCACTCTCGTGTAAAGTGCCCCTCAGTCCATTGTTTACATTTCATCACAACTTTCGGGTGAGACGGGTGAGAAGCAGAGCGCCCCCGGCAGGCCTCACCTGGGGGGAACAGGAAGCCGTAGGTGAGCTGCTGGCTGTCTGCGTAGACGCTGCAGCTCTGACTGTGCTCGGCCGCCACCCTGGAGTCCGCCCGCACACACGCAGCGGCCGGGGAGGCCTCCGGAGCAGGCGTCACGTCCTCCTGAGGAAACAGGGCACAGCCACGTGTCTGACAGGCTCCTGTGTGTGTGTGTGTGAGTGTGTGTGTGTGTGTGTGTGTGTTGCCGGCTGCACCTCATAAATCTGTAGCATGTTCCAGTAAACAGACAAACATGTTCATCAGGAACATGGAGTTCTCTGGTTCCACTGTGAATGTTTACTCAGCTTCAGACCCCCCCACGCACACACACACATGTTTACAAGCTGACGTGTAGCAGGGTGTAGCAGGGTGTAGCAGGGTGTAGCAGGGTGTAGCAGGGTGTAGCAGCGTATAGCAGGGTGTAGCAGGGTGTAGCAGGGTGTAGCAGCGTGTAGCAGGGTGTAGCAGGGTGTAGCAGGGTGTAGCAGCGTGTAGCAGGGTGTAGCAGCGTGTAGCAGGGTGTAGTAGGGTGTAGCAGGGTGTAGCAGGGTGTAGCAGCGTGTAGCAGGGTGTAGTAGGGTGTAGCAGCGCGTAGCAGGGTGTAGCAGGGTGTAGCAGAGTGTAGCAGGGTGTAGCAGGGTGTAGCAGGGTGTAGCAGGGTGTAGCAGCGTGTAGCAGGGTGTAGCAGGGTGTAGCAGGGTGTAGCAGCGTGTAGCAGGGTGTAGCAGGGTGTAGCAGGGTGTAGCAGCGTGTAGCAGGGTGTAGCAGGGTGTAGCATACCTGTCGGGGCAGCGTGAACGCCGTCCACAGCGGCAGCGCCAGCTCTCGGCTGTAGCCGCTGATGAACTCCACGTGGTGCAGCAGGTTGTACTGAGAGTCAAACATGACGGCCGGACGACCAAACGGGAGGTGTGTGCTGTCTGTGCACACACACACACACACACACACACACACACACACACACAGGAAGTGTGCTCTGAATAATGCCAGTGAGCTAGGTCAGGCAGGTCAGTGAGCTGAACCTACTGTAGGTGTAGCTTCCATCTGGAGCAGGACTGAAGGCCTCGATGATCTCCTCCACTCTGTTCTGAGACACACACACACACA
This sequence comes from Karalla daura, assembly GCA_029224185.1. Classification (NCBI taxonomy): domain Eukaryota; kingdom Metazoa; phylum Chordata; class Actinopteri; order Chaetodontiformes; family Leiognathidae; genus Karalla; species Karalla daura. The sequence continues at coordinate 21,636,240 of CM055205.1, forward strand.
CACACACAGTACGATCAGCTCAGTTCTTAAACAATCAGAGATGATCTGTGACCCCCCCCCCCCCCCCCACACACACACACACACACCCCCCCACCTCGTCGTCACAGCTGCAGCCCAGGTCCAGGCCGTGTGGGACGGCGGTGTCGGGTGGAGGCGCTGGCGATGGCGCCGTCACTTCCTCCGGCATGGCGGGGATGAAGGGCGGCTCCTTCAGCATGTCGTTGAGGCTGCCGTGGGTGCCGTTGTTAGGAGCTGGTCTCAGGCCCAGGAGGTCTGAGGAGGAGGAGGCTTCAGCTCAACGTTGCTCTCTCTGAATCTTTACCCTGAAACTCCATGAAGCTTTCTCATCTTCTCACCACACATGACATTGTACAGCTCAATGTTTTCAAACTCTGGAACTTTCTTCTGGAACTTAAAGCTCGGTCCATGTCCCATGAATATAGTCTGTGTGGAGGACACACACACACACACACACACACACACACACACACACACACACACACAGAAACATTCTTCTCACATAATCCTGCATCATCAAAATGAATCTTTGGCTTGTTTTCTGCTGCATATGCCAGTGTGTGCATGTGTGTGTGTGCATGTGTGTGTGTGCGTGTGTGTTACCCTCATGCTGGTGATCTTGTTGTCAAAGCCGTGGTCTCCAAAGAAGCCGCAGCGACTCCTTACTCTCTCTGGAGCTTTCCTGACCAGAACACACAGTTAGCTTAGCGTGTGTGTGCACCTTCCACTGGTGAAGAGTGAGGCCCTGATCACCTCCTGAACGTTCCCGGAGTTGAAGGTGGAAACAGATCTGAAGCAGGACGTGGTCTGGTAGGTTTTATATCATAAAATCTGAACAGGGTGCTGGAAACATCTTGATTTCATCTCCAGAGTCACCTCAATCTGCTGCCTACTTGACTGATATATATTGATATATGCATTCCTGAGAGGACTGTCTGTGTCTGTGTGTGTGTGAGTGTGTGTGTGTGTTACTTGGCGATGTGCCACTTCCTCTCCATCAGCAGGTGCACGTCCTCGATCCTCCGGTTGTTGGCGTAGTGGAGCCTCTTGGGCAGATGCTGCTTCAGGTACGGCTTGAAGTGCTGCGTCGGCATTTTACACTGAGAGCCACGGACACAGCACAGAAGTGAGCCTGAGCGTGTGTGTTGGAAGATGTGTGTGTGTGTGTGTGTGTGTGTGTGTGTGTGTGTGTGTGTGTGTGTGTGTGTGTGTTACTCACAGTGAGATTCGCCACCACTGTCTGAGGATTGTCTGCAAAGAGAGGCGAAGAGAGGCAGCTTTTTGAGTGTGAGTGTGTGTGAGTATGTCTGAGTGTGAGTGAGTGTGTGAGTGTGTGAGTGTGTGTGAGTATGTCTGAGTGTGTGTGAGTGTGTGAGTGTGTGTGAGTATGTCTGAGTGTGTGTGAGTGTGTGTGAGTGTGTGTGAGTATGTCTGAGTGTGTGTGAGTGTGTTTTTTGCTGCTTCTTACACGTGGTGGATTTGGGGTCTCGGGGGCGGATCCTACCCAGCGACCCGGGGATCAGCGTGATCTCGTCCAGGTTCACGGGGTAGCGGGTGAGAAACTCTGTCTGGTCGCAGTGAGCCTCCTCCATACCTGCGGGACACGTTTCCATGGAAACAGCATCAGTGACGCTGCAGCCTGGCTGGGACTCTCCGCATGAACAGCGATGTTTTCTGTCTGGACTAAGCCCCCGTGCAGCAGTGTTCCAGCCTCAGTCATGATCAGACATGGACACATCCTCTACACAGGAGAGATGCTGTAGCATCTCACTGCAAGGACACACAACCTGGAGCGTTTCCTTAAGAAAACAGACCACTACAAAATGTGAAATTATTCCTTCAAAGGGGCACTAGACTGGTTGAGTTTTTATCCTCAGCATAGAGCAGAGCTCATAGAAGCTATGGCCTCTGGATTGTAGCTGTGGGAATGTTGCACTCTGTTTCTGCTCAGATCTGGCTCCTTTCATGCTGATCTGGCAACCACACATAGGCTGAGCTCTGATTGGCTAAGTCTGCTGTCCCTCTGATGAAAGATCACATGACTTTAGGTCACTTCAAGAGTAATCGTTTGACCAAATTTGACAACAGGGCCCTGACCTCTAGTGGAGGATTGTTACATTGCCACTAACGTCTGAGGGCCTGAAGAGCAGGTTCAGGTGCTTGGACCACACAGGAGGAGCTTCTTCAGGAGGAGCACTTCTATACAGCCGCACAACACGCACAGTGCGTAGGGCCCAGTGATCTAATCTGGCCCCGTTTTGCATGAAGGATGCACATAATGGAGAGATGTTGAGGGAGGAGACCAGGATGAAGCTCTGGATGCTGCTGACATGGGAATGGAGATATGTGGAAGAAGCAGGTGAACCAGTGGAGGAGGAGGATACGTACTGGTATGAACCAGTGGAGGAGGAGGATACGTACTGGTCTGAACCAGTGGAGGAGGAGGATACGTACTGGTCTGAACCAGTGGAGGAGGAGGATACGTACTGGTCTGAACCTGTTGTGTTGCAGATGAACACTAGTGGCCACGCCCTGTTTTGTTTCTGATTAGCTGTTCTCATCGCCTCTGCTCCCTGTCACATCCCTGTTCTGTCTGGTTTCTGCTTCCTGTTCATTCCGCCCCAATCCTGTGGTAACTAGGCTGGTTACCCGGGTAGTTAGTCCCACCTGTGTGTCAGCCTAGTTGCCAGATGTTTTCAGAACTACCAAGACTTTCCAGCACTCCTTTCCTGTTCTTGCCTGCCTGTTCCTGACCTCTGACTGTGTCTTCCACCTGCCTTTCCACTGGTTTCTCTCCTGTTTCTCTCTTGCCAGATGAGAGGTGGAGCCAGATGAGAGGAGGAGCCAGATGAGAACAGGAGCCAGATGAGAGGAGGAGCCAGATGAGAGGAGGAGCCAGATGAGAGGAGGAGCCAGATGAGAGGAGGAGCCAGAAGAGAGGAGGAGCCAGATGAGCTAAGGTAACGTGACCTCAGGCTCTGCTCTGCAGCTCTCACCGTGGTCTCCTACGATGATAACGTTGATGCAGCGATGAAGGTTCATCTGCTTCAGGCCGTTCATCAGCTGCCCGATGATGTTGTCAATCTCCCTCAGAGGGTTGTCCAGCTGCTCAACAACAACAACAACAACAACAACAGTTAACAGTGTTTACACTAGTACACCTACAACACCAACAACAACCTCCCTCTCCCTCACCTCGCTGCTCAGAGGTCCCAGTCTGTGTCCGAAGGTGTCGGGCTGCTCCGAGTGCACGGCGTAAACATACGGCCTGAGGACACACACACACACACACACACACACACACCAACATCACAAATCCTGTCATACAAATATAAACTTTTAAAAGTGTTTTCACCAAAGGCTATACATATGTAGACACACAGACTCAGATACACACACTCAGACACTCTTAAAACACAAACACACTCAGACACCCTTTGTGAGCATGAAGAATGTGGGAGGAGGCCTGAGACCTCAGAGTTGAACATCATAGAGATAGATAGAGAGAGAGAGATAGAGAGAGAGAGAGACAGAGAGAGAGATAGAGAGAGAAAAGAACATTCCAAGTCCTGAAGGTCTCTGAAGGACAGGAGATGTCAGTCCTCCTTGGAGAGGGACCTTCGGCAGCTCTGGTAGCACAGTATGTCCTGGCATGGACAACCTGAGGGACTCAGCCACTAGTAGGATATCAGCCATGTACTGCCCATGGAGACACACACACACACACACACACACACACACACACACACACACACACACACACACTATCTTACCTGCTCACTATCATTTGTCTGTCTGTTTTGTTTTAATGTTATCTGTCACTATGCTTTGGCAATAATGTTTCTGCAATGTTCATACATTGCGAGAGAGAGAGAGAGGAAGAGAGAGAGAGAGAGGGAGAGAGACAGAGAGAGGGAGAGAGAGAGAGAGAGAGAGAGAGAGAGGGAGAGAGGGAGAGAGGGAGGGGGAGAGACAGACTGACCTCTGGCCCTCAGGCAGGTGCAGCCAGTGCAGGATGGTCAGGATCCGTCTCTCCAGAGGAATCACCCTGAATACACAGCACAGACAGCAGATACACCACCAGGCTCTCATACCTAAACACACTGCTCCAGTTCACAAAGTGAGTTTGCTTGTTTGTTTGTTTGTTTGTTTGTTTGTTGAGAAACACAGAAACACATTCAGGCTGAGTGAAAACGTAACAATCATATTCAGGCCGATTGCACTGAGAGGAGCTATTGTCCTCAGTGTGTGTGTGTGTGTGTGTGTGTGTGTGTGTGTGTGTGTGTGTGTGTGTGTGTGTGTGTGTGTGTGTGTGGCGAGGGGGGGCATGGTCAGGCTGAGGATGTGACGAGTGCTCGTGATCATGATGTCAAATGTTTGTGAAAGGAATCCGTCTGAGGCGTCCAGAGCAAACAAAGGGAGAACGAAACGCCTCGCTCCCTCCGAGCTTCAGCTCACTCAGACTCCGGGAGGAAGCCAGTCAGAAATGTTCCAGTTACAACTTAAGTACCAAGGCCAGAAGAACGTTCCGGCTTTCACTCCTTGTTCCTCTGCTGTGATCCAGATCTGTGGGACATACAAAGAAGAACCAGTGCATTTCCATCACTCACAGAAATGCTGAAACCTAAAACATCTGATCTATTGTTCATGTTAAGCTAGCTCCTCTCCTCAGCTGCTCCTCCACACGTGTCCATCTAGAAGCTGATCTCAAAGTGATGGAAACACTTTGTTGACATCTCCAGGTCACGTGACCTGACGTAGGGGTCACATGACCAGTTCCCTTCAGACCAGATGGACAGAGGAGGAGACTCAACTGTTTCTACATCTGATTCAAAGACCTAAGAAAACTATGTTTTATGTTTACCTGAAAGTAGCATTTGGACTTTGTCTAAAATTCAGAAAGATCACTTTTATTTTGAAAAAAAAAAGTGACAGAAAGATTGAACAAAGCACTATTCTTGTCATGACTAGAATAAGTCATGACATGACTCACATTCATTTGTAAAACCTTTGTGTGTAACAGCTGCTTGTGAAGGTTTTGCAGGAATGTGTGAGGAGAGTTTTTCCAGCACTTTAAATACAGTTAACTTCATTTGACTGAAGTCACTCACTGTCATCCATCAAGGACCGACAGTCCACACAGGCATGGAAGACATGCGTAACACACGCAGTAAACAGCCATGTGTCAGACTGCACACTGCCACAACATCTATTCTCCAGCTCAGTTGTGACTGGTTCTGAATGTGGTTTCACCAGCAGCCACTCTCTCCTCTGTCTGGAACTGGCTCAGTGAGTGGTACCAGTACCGGACCGGACCGGACCGGACCGGACCGGGCCGCGCTCCCACCCCAGACTGAGAGCTACTCACGGGCTGGCCGCCCCACCAGCGGTGGTTGAGCTTCTCCCGGGTGCGCAGGCTGAAGGTGGCGTTGAAGACGGGGTCGTGCATCGTGTTTCCCACAATGCCGTGGGACTCCGGGTACAGACCCTGCAGCCCAGAGCAGAGCGTGTTAAAGGTCGCACGCTGGGGAGAGCTGCTGCCAAACACGTGTGTTGACTCAGTCCCATTTATCAACACACACACACACACACACACACACACTCAGGCTCACCGTGGCCAGCGTGTACAGGTTGGGGAACGTCTTGGTTGGATAGACCGGTCGCATGTAGGGCGCCGACGTACCACACGACCCTGCAGAGAAGCAAACGTAAACTTACATACCAACCAACAAAACTACAATACTAATATGATACTGGGAAGTACTGTGTACAGTATAGATAGCTGCCTAGCTAGCTAGCTGTATAGATAACACTAGCTAAATAGATAGATAGATAGATAGATAGATAGATAGATAGATAGATAGATAGATAGATAGATAGATAGATAGATAGATAGATAGATAGATAGATAGATAGATAGATAGATAGATAGATAGATAGATAGATAGATAGATAGATAGATAGATAGATAGATAGATAGATAGATAGATAGATAGATAGATAGATAGATAGATAGATAGATAGATAGATTGATAGAACCTACGTAGCTTGTGGATGTTGGGGATGACAGATTTTCCTTTCTTCAAGTATGAGGCTCTGAACCCGTCCACAGACAACATGATGAGAGGAGGACGGATGAAGCTGGACACAACAACAATTACCAAGATAGAGTCATTACTATCACACACACACACACACACACACACACATACACACACACTCCCTCGCACACATACACACTTGTGTGGAAACTTGGAAGTATCTATATCAGTCAAAGCAAAAAGGGGTTAAGGTTAAGCGTGATTAAATGCATGTGATTAAATCCAATAGTATCAAGGACACAAAATGGTGTGTTCTAGAGTTTAGATTTGAACCCTGACCCTCCTCTCATCGCTAACAATGGGTCAGTTCAACTGAATGTTCAGTCCAATGAAATTGCAAAAAAATGTCTAACTGGCAGACTTGTTCAAACATCTCAGGTTGCCCTTCACCTGGAGACACCACTGACACTTTGACCTGGGGTCAGACTCCTGTGATGACGTGCAGTCTGCAGTTCAACTTGATAGATTTTGTAGTTTTTGGTCAATCGCTGTTAAATTACCATGACTGCAGAAACACTATCACTTTGCTGCCGTCACCATGGCAACCTCCACTCTAGGCTACGTCACCATGGCAACCTCGACTCTAGGCTACGTCACCATGGCAACCGTGATTGCAGGTTCCATGCAGCTGCTTCAGCAGTGGGAGAAGTAGCAACAATTACAGAGTTACGAGCGTTTTATTTTCAAGACTTTCACAGTGTAACTCAGCAGCAGAGCACTGCACCACTCTCAACATCCCGTTAACTTTATGATCAATATTGTGTCATCCACAGCGAGGACAGTCTTTGTTCCAGTAGGACCACTGTGCACAAGACATATTTTAAGCAGGATTCAGAGCAACACTCTCTCTCTCTCTCTCTCTCTCTGGTGCTTCTCTTTCGTGTTGCGTTCAGGGACCTGGACTTACCCTGCAGGACATTCTGCAGCCTCGATCTCCTCACAGTCTCCCTGCAGCCACGACGTCTCGTCTCACACAGGAACAACAGCACAGAGTGATTATTAGTGACCTCCTCTCTCTCTCTCTCTCTCTCTCTCTCTCTCTCTCTCTCTCTCTCTCTCTCTCAGATACCTGTGCACAGCGACTTGTAGTTGGTGCAGCAGTCTCCACGGCCCAGGCAGTCCTCGGAGCAGTGGCAGGCGTGCTCGTCGTTCCTCTCTTCCCCACAGCGTTCCCGAGTGCATTCGAAGCCCCCGGCTGAGGCGCAGCAGGGTTCAGACTTATGAAGACTGGCTTTTTATCACATTCTGAGACCATAACATGTTGAAGCTCAATGAGCCACAGACAGGACAGTGTTCTGTGGAAACACGCCACTCCTGAGAGCTGAGATCAAGATGTGGTGACAGTCTGGAACCATGTTGCCCCTGCAGTGGACTGGAGGAGTAATATACAGTGGTTCTGTGCTGGGAGCATCACAGTGATTGACAATGTGCCACCCATGAAAGTTAAGCAGAGAATAACAGCGCAGCATCAAAACGTGACCAGCTCGGTACGCTGCTCTTCCCCAGGCAAACATGCCACTTTATGGAGAACAGTGCTGCACAGCTGGACTGCAGCCTCAACTTCACCTTCATTTATGAAGCAGATTTAAAACAGTCCAGGCTGAACTTAGTGCTGGACGTGATTCCAAGAGCATAGCAGGAAAAGCCAAGATAACCTAAACCTAAGCTTAACCCAGAACCACTGACCTGTCTACAGGCACTGACCTGTCTACAGACAGAACCACTGACCTGTCTACAGACATTGACCTGTCTACAGACAGAACCACTGACCTGTCTACAGGCACAGAACCACTGACCTGTCTACAGACAGAACCACTGACCTGTCTACAGACATTGACCTGTCTACAGACAGAACCACTGACCTGTCTACAGACACTGACCTGTCTACTGACAGAACCACTGACATGTCTACAGACATTGACCTGTCTACAGACAGAACCACTGACCTGTCTACAGACACTGACCTGTCTACAGACAGAACCACTGACCTGTCTACAGACATTGACCTGCCTACAGACAGAACCACTGACCTGTCTACAGACACTGACCTGTCTACAGACAGAACCACTGACCTGTCTACAGGCACAGAACCACTGACCTGTCTACAGACAGAACCACTGACCTGTCTACAGACATTGACCTGTCTACAGACAGAACCACTGACCTGTCTACAGACACTGACCTGTCTACAGACAGAACCACTGACCTGTCTACAGACACTGACCTGTCTACAGACAGAACCACTGACCTGTCTACAGACACTGATCTGTCTACAGACAGAACCACTGACCTGTCTACAGACACTGACCTGTCTACAGACAGAACCACTGACCTGTCTACAGACATTGACCTGCCTACAGACAGAACCACTGACCTGTCTACAGACACTGACCTGTCAACAGACAGAACCACTGACCTGTCTACAGACACTGACCTGTCTACAGACAGAACCACTGACCTGTCTACAGACACTGACCTGTCTACAGACAGAACCACTGACCTGTCTACAGACATTGACCTGTCTACAGACAGAACCACTGACCTGTCTACAGACACTGACCTGTCTACAGACAGAACCACTGACCTGTCTACAGACACTGACCTGTCTACAGACAGAACCACTGACCTGTCTACAGACACTGACCTGTCTACAGACAGAACCACTGACCTGTCTTCAGGCAGTGCTCGTCGAAGTCGGAGCAGCAGCTGTAGTACGTCTTGCACAGGTTGTCACACCTGCATCCTGGAGGTTCAGCCTCCTTCAGCTCGAAACATCTGCCTTTACAGGAGCCCGCTGAGCTGACCCACTCTGAGACCACTGTGGCAGACACACACACACACACACACACACACACACACATGCTGTTGAAAATACTCTGTTTCCTTCTGACTTCCAGAGAAAAGGTCTTAAACTAGACGGGTTCACAACAAACAGCTTAGGTTTCACTCTGAGACACAGCCTTGAAGCTTTGAAAGCTCATTCATAATAAATGTTATTTTAATACATGACACTAAATTAAACTAGTGGGCTGGTCTGGACTGACCCTGACTCGCATGATACACACTTCCTAAACACTATGACATATAATATTCAGTTCAGTTAATAATAATCCCAGGTATATGTGCTGGCTACAGCTGAGTCGAAGTCCTCTCCCTGTCTCCATGTCTCCATGTCTCCATGTCTCCATGTCTCCATGTCCAAACTGTACATGGATGGAAGTGTAGCAGAGGTTGATGGGGGACAGTGCTCTGTAGCTATGTGTTACCCCAGAAGCATTCTACACACATCATGTGTACCCTGTAAATCAGACAGTATACGCTGTATATTCTATTGTCCTGTACCTAGTCTGATAATGTCATCATGTTGTATTTTTTTGTGTCAACCCCTTGCCCACATTTTCTCAGTATTTCAAGAATGAAAGTTACTTTAATGAACTTTGAAGCTGGAAATGGCCTGAGACAAGGTGCTGTTTCAGTGTGTAATCACCAGGGATCAAAGCATGCTTTACATACAGACACTTTCTTCTTTAATCGCAGTAAAAAATATGCAAAGAAAATCCTGTGAGTGGAACCTGTGTGGAGCGAACACAGCTGCAGCATAGTCTGTGAGATCTCTACGCGAGATCACGTGTGTTGGGCAACGTCTCACCTTTGGTGTGGGATGGCGGGCTGTCTCCGCCCTCCCCAGGTCGACTGGCCTGAAACACATAAGCTCTGCTGACGTCAGTTCCCCACAGACAGACTGC
>CM055205.1:21651104-21678604 GCA_029224185.1 Karalla daura
TTGGTGCCATTCAGACCTGTGTGTGTGTGTGTGTGTGTGTGTGTGTGTGTGTGTGTGTGTGTGTGTGCGACTTGTCATTGACTGACAGAGACCACAGATGAGGAGTGGGAAGACATCACACACTTTTAAGGACACACACACACACACCCACCCACCCACCTACACACACACACACACACACACACACACACACACACACACACACACACACACACACACACACACACACACACACACTGCCCCTGGCACAGATTACCTTCCCTAAGCTTGGTGAAGCGCTCTGATTGGCTGGTCTGTCCCGCTCACCTGAGGCCATGTCTACCTGGATAAGCTGAGCTGCAGCTTGACTCCAGGTCTTCAGGTCTTTAGGTGCACCTGGACCCTGTGGGACTGTGTGTGTGTGTGTGTTTGGGGGGGGTGGGGGTGGGGGGGGGGGGGGGGGTGGCTGTCTTCATTGCCAGGGATTCAGAGAAAGTGCTGATCACTCTTATTATTGTTCTTATTTTTCTTCTTCTACCTTATTTTGACCTATAATTGCAGCATCAGTGTTGGGATCATAGAGCAGCATGCTCGCTGTTCTATCACTTTCCTCTACAGAATATGAGTCTTTAGCTAAATGACCCTCCAAAAAAACAGCAGAAGAATTCTGGAACAAATGAATGAAGCAAACAGCAAGGCGGTGGTAGAAGTGATTTTTACAGTAACTGCAGAAGTAGATATAGTTGCAATTGCAGTTTTTCGGGATGTGACAGTAAACACACAAGTAACAGTAAACAACAACAACAACAACAAGTAAACACAACAGGAGTTTTTAAATGAAGGTATTTATTGTTCATTATCAAGGGAAAAAAGAAATCCACACCTATAAGCACCTACGTAAACTAACAAAAATGAACTGTGGTTCATCAGATCTTTGTAATGAAATAGAAATAAATAAATACATAATACATAATAATAAATAACAATGACCAAACCAGACCTGCCTGTTCAAGATCCTCAAAAGCTGGACAAAAACATGAGCAAATGAGAAACAAACTGGGATCTTTCTATCGGTTTGGAAAGGTTTTAAAGCTGCGTCTAAAGCTTTGGGACTGGAGCGAACCACAGTCAGAGAACTCATCCACAGAGAGCGTCCAGGGGGAGGAGGTCTCAGAAGATCCTCCGACAGCTCCCAAAGACCTGCAGGCCGCACGACTCCACCATGACAGGGCAGCAGGGCCAAAGCAGGAAAACAACATCAAAGATTCAAACAGTTTCACCAGAAAACATCTCAATGACCCCCAAGACTTCTGGGAGAAGACTCTGTGGACTGATGAGATCAGACTGAACGTTCTGGAGGGTTTGTCCCATCACACACACTCTGTTCAGTGGCTGAGGTCCATCACTGAAAAGAACGTGAAGTCTCATATCATTCATGTATGCGTCAGATTCCCACAAGCAGACAAGTGACAAGCAGGATTGTAGCAGAGGCTCTGATGGAACCAGAGCTCATAGCTTCTATGTCCAGCCACCGCTCTGGGTCTCATTTTAAACCAGACGGATTCATTAAAAAAGACTGAACCAACGGGAGCTGTGAGCCGTCACGTTTCTGGAGTGTGTGTGTGTGTGTGTGTGTGTGTGTGTGTGTGTGTGTGAGACCTGAACAGAGCTGCTGAGAGCTTCAGGTTCAGCGTAGGATAAAGACTCGATACATTAACTCCACTGACATTTGTGCATCGTAATTCAGGAACTGTAACGTACTTTGGACAAAGTTAATATTTGCCTCACTATGGTCAAACACACCCCCACACTCCCCCTCCCCCATCTCTCACACACACACACACACACACGAACATCCTGTTCCAATGTTCACGTGTGTAAATTAACATAAATCTTGTGCATAGTTAGACGCACACAGTTGTGCAGATGTCACGTATTTGTCCAGATCAAGTGAAAGGAGAGTGGACACAGACATGTTGGAGGTGTGAAGCTTCTGCTGTTGGACAGTCCTGAGCTGCAGCAGGTCTGTGCGTACCTGGGTTTACCTGTGAGCTCATACAACCAAGACGCCGTTCATTTAGTAGCGTGTCCTTCCATCATTGAAGCAGTTGGTTTCACATCAGTCTGATTCAACTTGTTTCTCCTCCTTTTCTTTTAATAAAACTGGACTTTTAACTCACTACGCAGTTAGCATGAGAATTATGCAATACTTTCAGAATCTGAATGTTTGAATGCTTGAAGGGCTCTTCTCTTCTCTTCTCTTCTCTTCTCTTCTCTTCTCTTCTCTTCTCTTCTCTTCTCTTCTCTTCTCTTCTCTTCTCTTCTGATGATAATGCTCATACACCTTAAAGATTGCATTTCAGCGGACTCATTGACAGTCAGTCTGTTTCTGACTCTGAACATTCACAAATGAAAGCTTTCATCTCTACAGCTGATCAATGGATTGATTAATTGATTATGAAGCTGGGCTTCCAGTTTAATCCCGAGCTGTGCTCCAGGCTGCAGTGGATGGGCTGATTTCACTGATTTCCGTCTGTCTGAACTTGTTTTACGGCTGCGGCGGTGGCGCCCCCTGCTGGTGGACACCTGAACAACAACTACCAAGACCAGAGAAAACTGAGGAACTTCAACTGAACACAAGCAGCTGATCCAGTTCAGTCACGTGCACACAATTTAAAGAGCTGATGATTTTAATTAGATCAGTATTTAAAAGTATCAGCTGACGTGACTGCAGTCAAGTCTCAACACGTTTGTTTACAACAAAACAAAGAAATGTTGATGTGGTGTCACGTTTCATTCAACATAGACATGCTGCACACACACACACACATACTCTAACACACATATACACATACACTAACACTAACACACACACACACACACACACACATTCCCACCCGAGCAGAGGAAGTCCAGACTCTCTGCAGTTGAAGGTGACAGATTGAGTTCTCCAGCAGGGGGCGCCATCGCTCTGAGAAGACCAGACGAGAAGAAACACAAGAAATGACCATTTCATCTCATCGCCTGGACATAGAAGCTATGAGCTCTTGTTCCATCAGAGCTCAGTCTGTTCTACTTCCTGTTTGTAGCTTTGAGAATATTACACTCTGTTCCGGCTCAGATCTGGCTCCTTTCATGCTGATCTGGCAACCACATATTCTGATTGGCTGTCTCTGCTGGCACTCACAGGTATGATCATGTGACTTTATGTCCTCTTCATCCCTTCATCCCCGAGTGATGTTTCTGCTCAGTAACAGGTGGTGGATATTGATCCTCCAGCTCCAACATCCTGCTGATGATCAGACCCAGAGTCAGTGTGTGAACATCTGCTCCGTCCTCGCTGCTCATCCATCCGTCTCCTTCACCGTGAACATCTTTAATCAGCCATTCTGGAGACAACTGAACAAGTTCACACAGTCATTTTCTGTTTCTAAGATGATTCCCAGGTTTGTAAAAAACAAACCAGGAAACAAACCAGGGAATAAACCAGGGTATAAACCGGGCTTAGCCTAGCCCTAGCTTCAGTCCCAGCCAGAGACTATCACGTCCTCTTTCACATATCAGACATCACATGACTTCAGCGATATGTCTCCAAAATAGTAACACATAGAGGCAGAACTGGGCCTTGACCTAGACCTGGACCTAGGCCAGGTCCTAGGCCAGACCTAGACCTGGACCTAGGCCAGGTCCTAGGCCAGACCTAGACCTGGACCTAGGCCAGGTCCTAGGCCAGACCTAGACCTGGACCTAGGCCAGATCTGGCCCAGACGGACTTCACTCTTCATTGTCCTGAAGACGGTGTTGCAGAGTCACAGCCTGAGCTGCAGGTCACTGTGTCAGAGGCCCAGTCTCTGCAGGGTCTGTGTGTGTGTGTGTGTGTGTGTGTGTGTGTGTGTGTGTGTGTGTGTGTGTGTGTGTGTGTGTGTATGTGTATGTGTGTATGTGTATGTGTGTGTGTGTGTGTGTGTGTGTGTCTGCTTCGCTCTCTGAACCCTCTTTGTCTCCTTGACTCCAGTGGAACCCGCCTGAGTCCATGAGAGAAACTTTGTTTCTGTTGGAGGAGTTCATCTGTTTCCTGACATATCATTTTAATCGGTCTGGATTAAAGAAGCTGCTGAACAAGTATGAAAGACTGTACGTGTGTGTGTGTGTGTGTGTGTGTGTCTGTGTGTGTGTGTGTGTGTGGAACTCCTCCAGGTTTGATTTTGTTTGTGTCTTGTTGAGGAGGGATTGACATGGTGATTGTTCAGTGACTGATCAGGGATCAGCTGTGAGCTCCAGGGTCAGGAATGTTCCCAGATCAGACGCAACAGAATGTGAAGTTATCACACCTGTGTTTACTCAGTCTGCTGCTGAGGAGGAGGAGGAGGAGGAGGAGGAGGCGGGGGAGAAGGAGGAGGGGGAGGAGAACAAGAAGAACAGATGAATTCCATAAGTGGTTTGTATTTTATGTCACATGGAACGCTGAGGACAGAAAGGAACAGAAATACGAATACTAATAGAAATAAATCCATAGAACAGCTCTAACGGAAACAGCTGCAAGCAGCAGTGGTTTTAGAGGTGGAGTCCCAGCTGTGGTCAGGTGAGAAGGTTCACCTCCATCTGCTCCTCCATCCCAGACACGTTCACACTGCTCCAGTCTGAGCCTGAGACCTCCAGCTGAACTCGCTCTACGTGACCTTATTCTATCGAGAAAGCTGCAGCTATCAGCAGGAACACACACACACACACACACACACACACACAGAGCAGCAGGTTAAACACAGATATCATTGATATTCTTCAGCCTCTGTGAACACGCTGTGCCTGCAGCTGTCTCGTCCACTTCCTGTCTTACTTCCTGTTTAATCGACGCCTGACGAGGAGACAAAGATCAGCCTTCATCCAACCATCCTCACCACCCAGATCACACCTGACATACAGTAATGTGACATCATATCAAATGTGACATGTCGCAGATGTTTCTGCTCCTGAAAGCCCTCGATCTCATCTCCACCTCCTGCTCCATATGAAGTCACTCAGCATCTGACTGCCTCTCTGTGCTGTCCTCTCTCCTGCTACGAGCTGAGCGGCTCCTCGACTCATCAGAGCCAAACCCAGTCACAGCCTCACGTCTCCAACCGTGTTTTAGCTTCAACAAGTGATCGAGTTGTGTGTTTCTCTTCTTGACGCTTCACTGATGTGTCTCCTCCTCCTGCCCAGAGTCAGTCTGTTTGTTCAGGAGTTTAATGTTTAGCTCACACACACACACACGCACACATACGCACACACACACACACACACACACGGTGAAAGCGGATGACTACCCTCACCTTCAGATCTGTAAACACACACAGACTGACGGAGCAGCTGAAACTGTCCTGAGGAGACGCTGGTTTGACACCAGAGACTGAGCCTGACTCTGTGTCTGTGTCGTGTGTGTGTGTGTGTGTGAGAGAGATCTTCCTCCTCTGGATTCTTCCTCCTCTTCGTCCTCTGACGGAGCAGCAGCGATGGGACCTCAAACAGCAGGTAGGAAGTGATTCACGTTGCTTTAAACTGCTCTGCTAGGGAAACATCAACAGCAGGACCTCAGATCAGTTGCTTCATCTGAGCTAAAGACCCGGAACGTTCCCGCCAGAGACCTTAACACATTCTGGTTCCTCCTCAGGTTCTTCCTCAGTCTCTGCTTCCTCTCAGTCTCTGGTTCCTCCTCTGGTCCCTCCTCAGTCTCTAGTTCCTCCTCTGATTCTGGCTCCATCATCTCAGGCTGAATATGGAGCGTCGCTCCAGAGCTGCAGCAGAGCTCCAGTTAACACTTAGTGAAGGAGAACCATCTGAGGAGCTGCTGGGGAGCAGGACCAGAGTCACAGATACATGTAGAGCAGTGTCTCTCCACCCTGCTCTTTGAGGACCACGATCCTTCATGCTCTAGATGTTTCCTGCTCCAGAACACCTGATTCAAACCAGAACCTGATCATCGGTTTCTGCAGAGTTTAATGATTTGATCAGTTCAGTCAGGTTCCGTAAACATCTAGTAACCATCTAGAACATTCAGGACAGTGGAGCTGAAGGACCAGGGGTGATAAACACCTATTCATGTATCATCTGAGTGGCAGGAGAGACAGCCAATCAGAATGCAGCCTACACATGGTTGCCAGATCAGCATGAAAGGAGCCAGATCAGCTCTGTTTGTACAGCTACTGTTTCCACGGCAACAGGAGGAAGCGACTGGATTAATTATTGTCTGAAACGGGAAGTTTTGATTTAACGAGGCGAAGTTTGTGGCACAGTCCATCGAACCGTAAACAAATGAACTTCATCTTTATCACAGTTTTATCTGCATGAGCTCATTCCACTGGTGACCGTGACACGCGATCATAAAACATTAAACGTGTGTGTGCGTGTGTGTGTGTGTGTGTGTGTGGAGATAACCTATAAAACACACGTCTGATGGCTACGTCACACTAAAGAGTCCGACATGATGAAAACATGACTTTAAATGTGTGAGGACAGCAGCTTCAGCCTCTACGACAGACTCCAGGAGGCTGGGCGCTCTGAGGCGCTGACCCGCTGTGACGCTCTGGAACATTCTGCTCTGCAGGTGATGAACCTTGTGGAGCTTCTGCTGCAGCTGGACACACGTCAGACACAAAGCTGGGTGCAAGCCTGCAACAAACCATCATTTCCTGTGGTCGATTAATCACTCCTTCCCATAGACCACAGAGATCCTCCAGACCCGGCTCCAAAATACACTTTCTCCAATACACACCCAGTCAAATGGATGACACAGAGGCTTGGTCCTTCCTCATTAACTGATAAGGTCTAGAATACGACCCAAAGTAGAGGAAACAGTTAATGTTTGATTTACAAAGATCAGGTCTTTAAATGACTTTTGTTCTCAACTCATTGAAAAAAATAGAGAAAATGTTCACAGAAAATATTCACTTTTGAGAGGCTGAGGACACTGGACTTGGACTTTAACTTTGACTTGTAAATATTTCTATTTTTCTTAAATCCTAATCGTATTTGAATTAAAACAAATATTAGTTAAGTTCAGTTAGTTAAGTTCAATTGAAGTTTAAAGTTAGTTATTGGTCGATCAATTGGATGATCACATCGTTGTCATTGATTCGTTGCTAAACTTGGTTCTCTTCCTGTGTCTCCACCAGTGGCTCCGTCCAAAGAAGTGGGCAAGTCAGGAGCAGGAGGTCAGGGAGGAGGACGTGGAGGAGGACGAGGAGGAGGTCGGGAAGGACGACGAGGAGTAGGTCAGGGAGGAGGTCGGGGAGGAGGTCAGGGTGCAGCACGGCTGAGGAGCAGCAGTGATGGCAGCAGGCACGGCTGGGGGCGTGTCAGCCTGAACAGCACCTCCTCCTCCTCTTCGTCCTCCCCCATCCTCTTCAACCCCAAATCAGGTGAAGAACCAACATCTGTTATTTTATCAACAAATCATGATTGACCTAAAGAGCAGAGCAGGAGGCAGGGTTGCTGTATTTAAAGGGTCTATTACGACCTCCACGAAACACAGGGCTACCATAGCTGCACTACCTGTTTGGAACAGGGGGGGCGCTGGAGCGACCATTGGGTTCACGTGTGATACATGATCTCACCACTAGATGAGGGTAATTCCTACACAATATTCCTTTAAATATTCTGTGGTCTAGTGGCTTTGAAACCCAGCATGTGGGATGGACCCTCCCATAGGATGGACCCTCCCACATGATGGACCCTCCCATGGGATGGACCCTCCCATAGGATGGACCCTCCCACATGATGGACCCTCCCATAGGTTGGACCCGCCCATAGGTTGGACCCACCCATAGGTTGGACCCTCCCATAGGTTGGACCCTCCCATAGGGATGGTCCCTCCCATGGGGTCCATCTGCACTCACGTCCCTCCCACGAGTCAAACTGAAACACACCAGGATGGGTTATTAACTCTGAACCTGTTTGTGTATTTCTGCTTCCTGTCAGTGCTGAAGCGTCTGGTGAGCCCGGAGGAGCTGCAGACACCTGGAGGTCCCTACATCAAGAAGAGCTTCACTGTAGGTGGACCAGCCTCATGCCTCCTCTCAGCATCGCTCCCGTTGTGTCTGACGCGTCTCCTGTGTGTGTGTGTGTGTGTGTGTGTGTGTGTGTGTGTGTGTGTGTGTGTGTGTGTGTGTGTGCAGATTGTGGGCGATGCTGTGGGCTGGGGCTTCGTGGTGCGGGGCAGCAGACCATGTCACATCCAGGCTGTGGAGCCAAGCGGTCCAGCTGCAGCTGCAGGGGTGAAGGTGAGACAGGAACACCTGAGTCTGTCTAGCTATCCTGTCTGTAGCTGTGGATCTGAGTAGGAACCAGAGACTGAGGAGGAACCTGAGGAGGAACCAGAGACTGAGGAGGAACCTAAGGAGGAACCAAAATCTGAGGAGGAACCTGAGGAGGAACCAGAAACTTAGGAGGAGCCTGAGGAGGAACCAGAGACTGAGGAGGAACCTGAGGAGGAACCAAAATCTGAGGAGGAACCTGAGGAGGAACCAGAGACTGAGGAGGAACTAGGAGCAGAGACATTTCACCTCGAACTGGAAACCAAAACCTGGAGATACAGCTCCATGAGAACCTCCCAGGTGTCTCTAACACAGCTCCTCTCCTGAGCTGCTCCTCCAGACGTACACTTTGTTCACATCTCCAGGTCACGTGACCTGACGTAGGGGTCACATGACCAGTTCCCTTCAGACCAGATGGACAGAGGAGGAGACTCAACTGTTTCTACATCTGATTCAAAGATCTAAGAAAACTATGTTCTGGACGTCCATCTTCCTCAGAGTGGAGGACCAGGACCACATGGTACCAGGGTTATTATGGGATGGAGCAGGACCACATGGTACCAGGGTTATTATGGGATGGAGCAGGACCACATGGTACCAGGGTTATTATGGGATGGAGCAGGACCACATGGTACCAGGGTTATTATGGGATGGAGCAGGACCACATGGTACCAGGGTTACTATGGGATGGAGCAGGACCACATGGTACCAGGGTTATTATGGGATGGAGCAGGACCACATGGTACCAGGGTTATTATGGGATGGAGCAGGACCACATGGTACCAGGGTTATTATGGGATGGAGCAGGACCACATGGTACCAGGGTTACTATGGGATGGAGCAGGACCACATGGTACCAGGGTTATTATGGGATGGAGCAGGACCACATGGTACCAGGGTTATTATGGGATGGAGCAGGACCACATGGTACCAGGGTTATTATGGGATGGAGCAGGACCACACGGTACCAGGGTTATTATGGGATGGAGCAGGACCACTCTACCTGGAGCCTTCATCTAATCTCTGTCTGTCTCTCCCTCTCTCAGGTTTGTCAGTTTGTGGTTTCCGTGAACGGGACCCACGTCCTCCACCTGGACTACCGCACCGTCAGCCAGCTGATCCTGACCGGCCCCCGCACCGTGGTGATGGAGGTGATGGAGGAGACGGAGGAGACGGAGGAGACGGAGGAGACGGAGGAGAAGGAGGAGAAGGATAACTAAGACAGACGGAGGGTCTTCATCAACCAAACACTGTGTGGTCCTCCTCAGAGGGAGCGGAGCAGGATGTGGGAACAGGAGGACACCTGGGGACGTCTGGACTCGTTTCATGAGCAGAGCCAGCAGGTGATGATGCTGAGTGGAGCTGGAGGAGGATCCTGGAGATCAGACTCAGGACTGGAGCAGAGACCTGGCTGTAGGTCAAAGCAGTCTGAGGGTGGAGCAAAAAGACTTCTGTGTCATCAGGGATGTTCTGGAATGTTCTAGAAACTGACTCACGTAAACCACGTAATCAAACTATCGCCTTGTTTAGGAGCTGATGCTGCACAAGATCGATCATATCGTGTGTTTGTTTGATTTTCTGCAGAATTTCCCTTTCTGACTGAATAGAATAGAATAGAATAGAATAGAATAGAATCTGCCTTTATTCGTTCCAAAATGGGGAAATTTAGAGTGGAGCAGTAGAGCTAGTAAATTAAAAACAAGAGTAATATAAATGTAGAAAACTAGAGAGCAGAATATAATAACTATGTACAGAAATCAACAAATAACTGCACCAGTTTGTTGAATGAGTTAGTGACGAGGAGCAAAACCAAAGAATTTATGACCCAGAAATAAAAAGGAATAAAGAAGAAATAAAGTCTCCCTCTTGCATTAAGGAGGAGGAGGAGCAGGAGGAGGAGGAGGGTGAAGGTGTTCTGTATGTGAGGGTGTGTGTGTGTGTGTGTGTGTGTGTGTGTGTGTGTGTGTGTGTGTGTGTGTGTGAACTTTAAACCCTGCTCTACCTCCTCACCAACTCCTTCACACACATGCACACACACACACACAGACACACACACACGCACACACAAACACACTCGCACACACACACACACACACACACACACACACACATGTCAGGCTGTGTGTACCTTTCCATCCGCTCCCTGCGACGCCGAACGATTCGCAGAACGCAAGTGAGTGTGTGTGTGTGTGTGTGTGTGTGTGTGTGTGTGTGTGTGTGTGTGTGTGTGCGCGAGTGTGTGTGAGTGTGTGTGTGTGTGTGTGTGTGAGTGTGTGAGTGTGTGTGAGTGTGTGTGTATTTCACCTGAAGTACTCTGTTTTCAGCTTCCTGTCACTGTGTGTGTGTGTGTGAGTGTGTGTGTGTGTGAGTGTGTGTATGTGTGTGTGTGTGAGTGTGTGTGTGTGTGTGTGTGTGAGTGTGAGTGTGTGAGTGTGTGAGCGTGTATGAGGGTGTGAGTGTGTGTGAGTGTGTGTGTGTGTGTTTGTGTGTGAGTGTGTGTGTGTGTGTTTGTGTGCGTGTGTTTGTGTGTGAGTGTCTGATGTTTCAACAACTCAGCTTAGTAGTTTCGAGACATTATTTTCAAAATGACAAACTTCTGTGAAACTTTCCAGCTCTTCAAATCTGAATGTTATGGTTTATTGATCTTCAGGAAACTCAGACAATTTCCTCCATTTATTGAAGATAAATCAATGCAGTGATCGTTGACCAGTTTGAACTTCCACCACTGGGTGGCAGCATGTGTCTGCAAAGGCTGCCACACACATACACACACGCATACAAACACACGCACACACACACACACACACACACACACACACACTACAAACAGGAAGTAGAACAGTCTCTGACTGGTGGAACCAGAGCTTCAATGATCAACGCTCCATCAGTCTCGTTCTCTAGTTTGACATGTGAGGGAACGTTCCTGGCGCTCCGTGTGTCTCTCCTGGAGAAGCTGCTCCACGTCTGGCCGTGTGAGGAGGCTGCAGCGCTCCCCACGGCCAGATGAGACCTGGTCCAGGACCTGGAGACCTGATCCATGGATCAGCTCTGGGCTGCCTCTCTGCACCTCCTCCATCGCATCCTCCACTCTGAGCTCTGAGCGGGACATGTCGACATTCCTGAAACTTCCAGGGGATTTGAGAGAATTCCAGGTGAGTAAGTACAAACCTGTCGAGACACATTCAGGCTCGACGTTCCGACTCGTTTCATCCGAAAGCTCGACCTGAATGAAGCAGGAACCTGATTTATTCCCTCACAGACACAGAAAAAGCTGCAACTGCTGCCACGGAGCAGAACCTCGTCCTTCATTCATGGTTCCTCTGGAACACCAGCATCTCCAGCCAAAACGCTTAGCTACACAAACTAAAGACTTGATTGTGTAAATGTGCTGAATCTGAGCACATTTTCCAAATATCTCAACTTTCCTCTGCTATTTCGAGCCAGTTTCAGGTCATTCCTCATGTTTCTGAATGTGAAACGATGGAGAGTCCTCTCCTGCATTGTGGGAGGGTCGGAGCTTCGATCTATTATTAACCCCACTGATTGGGATGAGGAGAAACATGTAAAGGACGGAGGGTTAGAGGAGGAGTTGTGGGCTTTGAGCCTCCACAGTCACCAGCAGATCAGAAGCCACAGACAGGAACATCTGCTCCACCTCGTTCCACCTCAGGACTCTGTGCTGAATGCTGAACTGAGGCAGCAAGCAGGGACTTGGTTCCTGAGCCAGGCTCAGGTTGATCCTCACACTGGTGTAGGAAGAATGACCTTTGACCCCTGAGTCTGAGTGCTCAGCCGCAGACAGAACCTAACCCTGCGGACGAGTGCAGAACTAAGGATGTGAGGTCTAGTCTGTGTTCCATGGTGCTTTCTGTCCTTTACTCCGGTGCATTGTCATCGTGATCATCGTCATCTTCAAACCCACCTTCTCATCACACCACCTGAGACCATTGTTGTGATGCACAGAACAACTAATCAAAACTGCGGGACAGTTCAGAGTTTAAGGGAACTACAAATCAGATAGGAAACTGATAAAATAAAGAGAACTGTGCGAACAATAGTCAATAAGAACAACCGACTACATTACACCGACTTCATCCACTCCCCCTTTACCAACAATCCTCCAAGAATGTTGTATGTGCTTCTAGCCATTCATATTTCATTGCACGCCCCCGTACTTATTGTTCATATTGTTCATATTGTCTTGTCCTGGTTTTAATGGTCTGGAACGTTTTACTCTCATGCCGTCACTTGTCATTCTGGTTCTGAACTGACTCATCTGCTGAAATAAAGGTCAAACAAATAAATAATAATAAGTAATATAAATAAGTTTCATCTGACTATGTGTTTGCAGAATCCACACAATGTGCATAAACTTACTGTGTGTGGAGCAGTAGCTGTGCCGTGTATCCAGATTACTGTGTGCAGTCAGAGGGGGGTGCTGCCCCCTGCTGGTGAGCTCCCGGAACAGCCCTGAGCAAACCTGCGCATCCAGAGGCCCGAGACACGCACCGAATGGAGCACTTCTTACAGAGCACTTGAAGGCAACATGAAGCTCCTTCCTATGGGTTTCCACCTATCTACCTAACGTGGCACCGAGGACGAGCAGAGCTGTGAGGACCAGCGGAGAGCGAGGAGAGGACGAGACGTAACCACCACCTCAGGAAGCAGCAGAACGGCTCCTCCAGCAGCCTGAGCACCGACAGGGAGAGAGAACGAGGAAGCAGCTGTAATCTCTGCTCTATCTCTGTCAAATCTGCCACAGACACTTTGAGACATTCAGCTCTCAAACTGGGGGTTATGACTCCTGTTTCAGGCTAAGAGGAGGAGGAGGAGGAGGAGAAGGAGGGGGAGGAGGGTGCACGGAGCATCATTATCTTCTGTTCAGTCACAATCAGCTCGTGTTGTTGGAGTGCTCTCCTGTGTCTCTGCAGGGGAACGGGTCGTGATTCTCAGATCTGAATCCATGTGAAGTTGATTCAGTTCATCCTCAGCTTCTTGTGCGACGTAATGAAAGTGTGAAAGTGTCAGCACAGGCGCCGTGGTGGCACCGGGGACGAGGCAGAGTTTCCAGACACATCGTTAACTTTTCAGCAGCAGAGAATCAGAGATGAGCCGCAACGATCCGGCCAGATGTGATCGTCTGGCGGCTGCAGGTTCACAGCGACCAGGTTTACGCACAGATTCAGGAAGTTAAAGTTTAGATGCCATTAATTCACTCAAAATCATCAGATGATCAGATTTGTCATCCCTGGTTCTTATAATAAAGTTATATAAAAGTTATGTTAAAAGTCCATTTCTTTTAGAGCTGATTAATCTCTCAGTTACTTTCTCCATTAGATATATTCCAGGTGGGGAGGATGCAGGAGACGACCAGGGCTCCTACAGGTAAATTCTGGTGCAAGCTTTGAAGTCTGAACCAGAGCGATGAGACTCTCCCAGGTCTGATTCTCAACACTGGCATGTTGAAGGAAACTGTAAAGCAGCTTGATTTGTGTTTCTGTGCTGTGACCTGCAGTTACATCACATCTCCATTCCTCTCCACTCCTGTGAAGCTCACCTTCAGCTTTTACAGCCAGCCTGAGACACCTGCTCAGGACTGCCAGGGCTCCAGCCCATTAAAACCAGGCCCTGGGGAGCTTCACATTATGTAGCTCTGGGTCACAGATCTTCACTCTACTGCTCTCTCCCTCCCTCACAACACACACCCACACACACATATTTCTGCTGCCTGGCCCAGCATTAAAGAAGCTGAGAGGAATGAATAGCTGCAGGGCTGCAGGGTCAATGAAGGGAAACACCCATACAAGTCTCAACTGGGGCGCTCCACCAGCACAGACACAAGCTGCATTCACACACTCCCACACACAGGAAGGACAACAGCTCGCACTTCAAAATAAGAGAAACGCTCAAAGCAGAGCTCCAGTCTCACATCTGACAGCACCAGAGACAGTCTACAGGGGCGGCTCGGAGCCTGGTGGCTCTGTGGCCCCTCTTTCATGTCATCTTGCTACAAAATTCACTTCCAAGGCACCAAACCAGCACGTTTCAGCCCTTTTTACCGCTGAACTAACCAGGAAAAGATTAAATGCAATCTGAACCCAGGGTCACGAAGACACACAACTTGTGATGTGTGAGCTTGTATGAGTAACTGTTGTGTAACCTGTGTGTAACACTGTACGTCATGGGGAGATGCACTATGACAGACGTGTTGTGAAGACCAAAGGAAGTCCTTTAATAATCATATGAATTATATCGCTCCACTAGAAAACAACTCACATAGCATTTCACTGAAGGACCCGGTGACCCCACCAGTAGGAGGAGTCTCCATACCAGTAGGAGGAGTCACCATAGCAGTAGGAGGAGTCTCCATACCAGTAGGAGGAGTCACCACACCAGTAGGAGGAGTCTCCACACCAGTAGGAGGAGTCACCACAGCAGTAGGAGGAGTCTCCATACCAGTAGGAGGAGTCACCACACCAGTAGGAGGAGTCACCACACCAGTAGGAGGAGTCACCCCACCAGTAGGAGGAGTTGCCCCACCAGTAGGAGGAGTCACCCCACCAGTAGGAGGAGTTGCCCCACCAGTAGGAGGAGTCACCACACCAGTAGGAGGAGTCACCTCACCAGTAGGAGGAGTCTCCATACCAGTAGGAGGAGTCTCCATACCAGTAGGAGGAGTCACCTCACCAGTAGGAGGAGTCGCCACACCAGTAGGAGGAGTCGCCCCACCAGTAGGAGGAGTCACCAGACCAGTAGGAGGAGTCTCCATACCAGTAGGAGGAGTCACCTCACCAGTAGGAGGAGTCTCCATACCAGTAGGAGGAGTCACCTCACCAGTAGGAGGAGTCTCCATACCAGTAGGAGGAGTCACCTCACCAGTAGGAGGAGTCGCCCCACCAGTAGGAGGAGTCACCACACCAGTAGGAGGAGTCTCCACACCAGTAGGAGGAGTCTCCACACCAGTAGGAGGAGTCACCTCACCAGTAGGAGGAGTCTCCATACCAGTAGGAGGAGTCACCACACCAGTAGGAGGAGTCTCCACACCAGTAGGACCCAGTAGCTCCCCACCCCAATTAATCCATTCAAAATAGTCACCATAAATATCTATGGATCATTTATTACACATGTTTGTCTGCCAATTTTAAGCCTATTTGAAGGCGATCTCTTCTCTGTATGCTCTGGGGGCAGATACGTGTAGCGCCCCCTGTGGCCGGGCAGAGCATGACAGGTGGAGCAGAGCTGGAGGCTGGGTCTGCTCCATGCAGCAGCCGCTGGTCTGGAAGCAGACCGCCGCCTTTACTTGACCGCAGGAACAGGAAAAGAAATAGGAAAGTTTAGCTGTGCTGACCAGTGCCTCCTGTCCCCTGATAGGCTTTTCAGGGTTTGACTTGTACAGACTCAGGTTCTGCTTCAGCGCCTGACCTCTGTTTACTCTGCTGAGTACCTCCAATCTGGAGACTTCCGGATCGATGACGCACCGTGTGAACCTGCCATGCAGGAAGGGCCGGCCAGGAAGACCGAATGGGGGCGGGTCTCCACATAAGAAGAGGGCGGGGTCTTAGAGCCTCTTACTGTGTGTATACAATGGTGATGTTGATGATCGTGGCAGTGTTCCCATTCATTCTGAAGAAGACAGACAAGAAACTAAGAGAAAAGTTGAGCTAGCTAAACGCTTCCGGCTGTGGCCGGGTCCATGGAGCGGAGCTGCTGGTGGAGCAGCTCTGGTCCGGACTGTATCTCTACTGGAGAAAGTAAACCATCTCCTGGTATTGTAAGAAAAGTCACTTCCGCGTTGGCTTCATCTTTCGTCCATTCTTGTCCATCTTTTATATACAGTCAATGGGAAGGACAAATGGATGCATGTCACCGGCTGGCAGCAAATTAAAGAACATGTCTGAAGCTGGAGCTGCTGTGGTGGGAGCGGCCGGCTTTTATTGTGAAAAACCAGAGCGGAAGTGTGTGATCTGTGCGTGTGTGTGGCTTGCCTCCTGGCTGAGAGAGCCGCGCACATCGAGTCTGGAGCTGATCAGACTCAGAGAGGAGCCGGAGCAGGTGGCACACAGTCCGGAGCAGAGCTGAGTCCAGCTGAGTCCAGGTGAGTCCGCCTCACCTGCTGCTTCACCTTCAGCACCTCATCCTCATCTTCACCTCCGAGTCTGTCTCTGAGGTGTGTCTGCAGCCACATCCCGAACTCACACTCCTCAGGGTGTCACCGGGGTGTCCCTGCACATTAGTGGCTGGTAGTTGATCACAGAAGATGGAAACTTCCCTCAGGGAAGGTCAGCTGTGAGGACTGCTGCTGCCCATACCTGCTTTCATATTTATAGACAAGTGATAAAAAAAGTATATACCTTGCCCTCATTGACACATTTATGCTTATTCTTAGAATTTAAATATTTGTCCTTTTGTCTGGTATGTTGAAATTACATTTCACCACCAGTGTTTTTTGCACCTGTGCATGTTTGGAATAATAGAAATATGACAGCTAGAGTGATGCTGCTGGGTGCAGGTACAGGTTCGTACAGCAGCAGCAGAAACAAAGGAAAGGAGGCAGTGAATCGTGTTTCTGTGCATCATGGTACAAACAGCAGTGTAGACTTCTGGGAGATGTTCCTCAGATCATCTGAAGAGAGACCATGTGTTCATGTTCCTTTATCCCCCCAGACGAGTGTAACTCTGCATCTTCTCCCAGGAAGATACTGAAGAAAACTTCTAATCCAGGTTGCAGGAGAGTGGATGGGAGGGGCGTGTGTGTGTGTGTGTGTGTGTGTGTGTATGTGTGTGTGTTGGGGGTTGTGGCTGTGATACAAGTGAACTCCATACGCCAAGGAGTGGCTTTGTATGAGGAGATGAATGTCTGTTAATCTCAACTCGACTGAAACAAATATGTACCTGCACACAGTCAGAGCTGCTGAGTGAGTTATTACAGCCAGATCAACCAATCAATCAATCAATCAATCAATCAATCAACCAATCAATCAATCAATCAATCAATCAATCAATCAATCAATCAATCAATCAATCAACCAATCAGTCAATCACTCACTCAATCAATCAGTCAGTCAGACTTCATTTGTCTCGCTCTTTTCAAATAGGAAGCCACACAAAGTGCTTTACATAGTAATATATAGTACCCCCCCCCCCGACACACACACACACACACAGCTCCTGTACAATGTTCACCAGGGAACGTAAAGTCATTCCTGTGAGTGGCAGCAGAGACAGCCAATCAGAGCTCAGCCTAGGTGTGGTTGCCAGGTCAGCATTAAGGAGCCAGAACGGAGCAGGAGCAGAGTGTGATATTCCCACAGCTACAAACAGGAAGTAGAAGAGACTGAGCTCTGATGGAACCAGAGCTCATAGCTTCTATGTTCCTTCCACCCACTCCATGTCTCCTTTAAAGTCATCCCTCACTTTTCTCTGTTTCTGCCTCCTCTCCTCTCCTCCCCCCACCTCCTTCCACCTTCCTCACTCGTCTCCTCCTCCTTCTCAGGTGTGAGTCTTGTCCTCCAGGATGCAGTTCTCCAGTGGGCTGAGTCTTCTGGGCCTGGTCCTCGTCTCCGTGCTCCCTCAGCCGGCGCGGGGCCAAGGTAAGTGCCTCTCTGCTGCCTCAGCTCAGGGGCCCCTGGGGGCCCCCAGTGTGACAGTGCACCTAAAACCTGGAAACCTGGAATAACTGCATGTTCCAGCACTGGAAAAGTCATGGAAGAATAACAACATGCTAAAGGTTGTGGAACAGCCATGGAATTGTTTTCTTTCTCCCTTATGGTTGGTTTGAAATGAATCCTCATGGATGTGATCAGCTGATCTGATCTGTCTGATAGAGCTGCTCATCTAGATAAGCTGCACACACTCAGCACAGCCTGGTCTGATGCCTGGGAGCCAGTGAGGAGGCTGGCTCCACTGAACACAGCTGACTGAACAGCTCTGGGTAACTCTGATCATTGTTTGAGTGGAAACCTGACCTCAGGTCAACAGTTGTTTGTTCTGTGTGGAACCTTCTCCTCTACGGTCGCTCTGTCTCAGCTGGAATGTGTCTCAGCCCTGCGTGTGTTGTCAGGTGAAGTGGATGTGAATGTTACATCCAACATCGACACTGAGCAGGTGAGACGAGGTGGGTGAGACAGGATGGACAGGTTCCTGAGTGGAGGGCTCACCCTCTCACTGTCTCACTGTCTCACCTTCTCACTGTCTCACTGTCCCACTGTCCCACTGTCTCACTGTCTCACTGTCTCACTGTCTCACTGTCTCAATGTCTCAATGTCTCACCTTCTCACTGTCTCACTGTCTCACTGTCTCAGTCTCACCTTCTCACTGTCTTACCGTCTCACTGTCTCACCTTCTCACTGTCTTACTGTCTCTGTGTCATTAGAGTTCAGCTGTGATGTGCAGGAAAAAAGCAAAACACACACACATGCACGCACATGCACACACACACACGCACACACACACACACACACACATACACACATACACACACACACTACACACACACACACACACACACACACACAGGTCCAGCTGAGAAATGTGTCAGTGTTTGCTCAGCCTCACACACCTGTCACCTGAGCAAAGACACAGCTGTTTGTTTTCTATCGGCTTCTATCGGAGGCTTTTCCAGAAGGACGTCTGCAGAGTCTGCAGAGCTCAGGTCACAGACTAGTCTCACCTCTCCTCTCCTCATCGTCTCCTCGTACCTGCTCAGAGGGGAAGGGAAAGCTCTGTGTTTCTGTTCTCTTCAGCTTCCAGCCCGGCCTCTGTCAGTCCGCCGCTCCCAGAGCGCTCCATCTCCTTCCCTCCATCGTCACTCACAGTCCTGTGCTCTCTCTCTCTCTCTCTCTCTCTCTCTCTCTCTCTCTCTCTCTCTCTCTCCCTCTCTCAAACCATCCCTCCATCCACCTGAGTTCTACAGAACAGTCCGGGGAAGCCAGGAATCGTCACTGATTGTAAATTGTATTTAGGGTTAAGAATGGAACTAAAAGCAGAGTCACAAGCTGTGGACTCTGTGCTTGATGCAGGTTAACGTCTGGAAGTGGATACGGTCTGGACGGTTCCTCTGTCCACAGCTTCAGGTTCAGGTCAGAATCTGTGATAGTGCACCTGCTCTCTCCTGCTTTGGTTCTGAACACTTAGCACTTCTTAGTGCTTTACACTGATTTCTAGAAAGCCTGTCAAAGGAAATAATCATTTTCACTAGGTAGGAAGGTACTGTAGGACCTTGCCCCTACATCTTTGCAGGGTACAGATTGTTGATGTTCAACAAAGCTGAGTCAAATCCATTTTCCTGTAGTTGTTCTTAAGCTCTGTCTGCTCGAGGCGCAGTGAGGACACTGGCTTTGGTTTTGGCCCTGTTGTCTGGAGGTGGCTGCTGAAGCCACCGCAGGATTCCTGAGGCTAGAGGAGGCCAGAGGAGGCTAGAGGAGGCCAGAAGAGGCCAGAGGAGGCCAGAGGAGGCTAGAGGAGGCCAGTGGAGGCTAGAGGAGGCCAGAGGAGGCTAGAGGAGGCCAGAAGAGGCCAGAGGAGGCCAGAGGAGGCCAGAGGAGGCTAGAGGAGGCCAGAAGAGGCCAGAGGAGGCCAGAGGAGGCTAGAGGAGGCCAGTGGAGGCTAGAGGAGGCCAGAAGAGGCCAGAGGAGGCCAGAGGAGGCTAGAGGAGGCCAGTGGAGGCTAGAGGAGGCCAGAAGAGGCCAGAGGAGGCCAGAGGAGGCTAGAGGAGGCCAGAGGAGGCTAGAGGAGGCCAGTGGAGGCTAGAGGAGGCCAGAGGAGGCTAGAGGAGGCCAGAGGAGGCTAGAGGAGGCCAGTGGAGGCTAGAGGAGGCCAGAGGAGGCTAGAGGAGGCCAGAAGAGGAGTGGACTCTGTGGAGTCAGTATGTGCACTGGCAGCTACTCTTTCTTATTATTCTATTTTTCGTATTTCTCTCTTATTATTTAGTTGTCAATATGTATGTTTGTTAGAGCGAGGAGTCACTGCTCTCAAAGTAAAGTTCAGAAACGTGAGTTATATAAGTTTGTTCTTCTGGTGTCAGAAATCTGACTAATAGTGCGGAGTGGTGACAGACAGTGAATGCAGAATACTGTGACTGTTGTGTGTGTGTGTGTGTGTGTGTGTGTGTGTGTGTGTGTGTGTGTGTGTGTGTGTGTGTGTGTAAACCCCTCCATGCCTGCAAAGACGTTTGTGTGTCCAACACTCGTGTCTGAGAACGAATGTGATAACAAAACGTACAATCACAGTCTGCTCTGTCTTCTTCACTTGGATTTGTCTCCTGATGTTTTCTCTCTTCCTCTCTCTTTCTCTCCTCTCTCTCTCCTCTTCCTCTCTCTTTCTCTCCTCTCTCTCACCTCTTCCTCTCTCTTTCTCTCCTCTCTCTCTCCTCTTCCTCTCTCTTTCTCTCCTCTCTCTCACCTCTTCCTCTCTCTTTCTCTCCTCTCTCTCACCTCTTCCTCTCTCTTTCTCTCCTCTCTCTCTCCTCTTCCTCTCTCTTTCTCTCCTCTCTCTCTCCTCTTCCTCTCTCTTTCTCTCCTCTCTCTCTCTCCTCTTCCTCTCTCTTCCTCTCCGCTGACTGGACGCCTCTCCGACCCACGGCAGCTCTTTGCTCCTCTGTTTACTCAAGATCTTCCATGAAACTTAGATGAGAATTAAGTTCCTGCCTTTTGTCTTCAGCAGTGTTTGCTCAGTGCCCTGGACTTGTCTGTGCGTGAGAAGCTCACAGAGAAGTGTGTGTGTGTGTGTGTATGTGTGTGTGTGTGTGTGTGTGTGTGTGTGTTGCTGCAAAGGAACCGTCAGGTTTTTTTTGTTTGAGTTGTGAGAAAACACAAAACAAGAAACTGCTGCACCGGACAAACCTCAGACTGTTACACATGCACATGCACACGCACACACACACACACACACACACACACACACACACAGTACCTACATTTCTCCAGTTGTGTGGTTTAAGCAGCTCCATCCTCACACCAGAGAACGTCCTTTTGTTTCCGAGACTGAATCCTGAGCCGAACCCTCTCTCTCTTCCCCAGGTTGGTGAGATAATTGCTACAGTTTTCTCTCTTGTGTGTGTGTGTGTGTGTGCATGTGTAACAGTTCCACAGAGAGACATGCACGCAGAGTTTTGCCCTGAACTAATCCTCACCGTGGGAACATGTAGCAGAGCCGTTCTGGAAGGTTCCGTGCATGCATGCAGCCGGAGCTCCGGTCAGGCAGTGAGTGTGTGTTGTTGTGGGTGCAGCCTGCTCAGAGCTCAGCAAACAGCAGCCGAGGCTTCTGGAGGAGTCAGCAGCAGCAGCTCCAACACATCAACCACATTTTGTTTTCCAGCCTTCGACTTTCTCCTCCTCTACCTCAGTGAAACCCAGTTAGACTGCTGGATGTGTCGCTCTCACTTAGAGGTGTGTTAGATAAGTCGGTGAGTGTGTGTGTGTGTGTGTGTGTGTGCTGTGCTGGGGTGTAAACGACAGGGTGATGTTGTTTGACGCTTCACAATGGTCTCAGTCCAGAGACGAACCTGAGTCTCAGCAGCTGCGTTTCCACTGGCTTATCCACAAATAAAAGTCTTCTCCGGTGGTTGAGCTGTACCTCCAGGTAGAGTGGTCCTGCTCCATCCCATAATAACCCTGGTACCATGTGGTCCTGCTCCATCCCATAATAACCCTGGTACCATGTGGTCCTGCTCCATCCCATAAAAACCCTGGTACCATGTGGTCCTGCTCCATCAGCAGGAGATCAGAGCAGGTGGTCCTGCTCCATCCCATAATAACCCTGGTACCATGTGGTCCTGCTCCATCCCATAATAACCCTGGCACCATGTGGTCCTGCTCCATCCCATAATAACCCTGGTACCATGTGGTCCTGCTCCATCCCATAATAACCCTGGTACCATGTGGTCCTGCTCCATCCCATAATAACCCCGGTACCATGTGGTCCTGCTCCATCCCATAATAACCCTGGTACCATGTGGTCCTGCTCCATCCCATAATAACCCTGGTACCATGTGGTCCTGGTCCATCCCATAATAACCCTGGTACCATGTGGTCCTGCTCCATCCCATAATAACCCTGGTACCATGTGGTCCTGGTCCTCCACTCTGAGGAAGATGGACGTCCAGAACATAGTTTTCTTAGATCTTTGAATCAGATGTAGAAACAGCTGAGTCTCCTCCTCTGTCCATCTGGTCTGAAGGGGACTGGTCATGTGACCCCTACGTCAGGTCACGTGACCTGGAGATGTGAACAAAGTGTTTCCATCACACTTTGAGATCAGCTTCTAGATGGACACGTGTGGAGGAGCAGCTGAGGAGAGGAGCTGTGTTCAGAGACACCTGAGAGGTTCTGATGGAGACCCAGCTCCTGAGAAGCTGAGCTGACTGACATGATCTCCCGTCCCTCCAGGTTCCCTCTCAGACTGAGGTCATGGTAAAGTGTGAGTGTGGACAATGTGTGGCTCAGTGGACCTGGTGGACACTCCTGCCGGACAGGAGGGGAATAGTAAACAGACTATTCCAGTCCTTCCTCTGCTTTCCTTTGTTCCTCTTCTCCTCTCATTTAAAAAGAAGTGGCATTCTCCTCTCTTCCTCATCCTCTTCCTGCATCACCTGACAGCACGTTTCCAGCCCAGAGAGGCAGGCAGACAGGCAGGTAATGAGACCAGGGCGGGAGGAACAGATGGAGCGAGAGGAATAAATGAGGGAAAATGAGCCTAAAGAGCAGAGACGAGCACAAAGCAGCCAGGAGGAAGAGGAGGAGGAAGAGGAGGAGGATGGGACTGTGCTTTTTAATGTGACATGTGTGCGGCTGATCTGTCTGAAGCCAGGATGAGAGGCTGCCTCTCTGACGTTAAACACTCACAGATGGAGCGTGGCTCTGGAGGGAGTTCAGCAACGTCATGTTCCAAACACGCTGAGCAGCTTCTGAACCTGGATCCTGGTCCACCTGGATCCTGGTCCACCTGGATCCTGACCCACCTGGATCCTGGTCCACCTGGATCCTGGTCCACCTGGATCCTGACCCACCTGGATCCTGGTCCACCTGGAATTAATTAATTAATCGATTCATGACATCATCTAGCAATAATTTAATTTGATGTAAGCATTTAAAAAACATTTTGGGAATAATTAAATGTAAATATCTTCTGTTTTTTTTAGCAAGGTCAAAACATTTTTTTCAAAGAAATTTTCCAACTCTTTCAATCCAGTTCATCTATTTCTATGTATAATTGAATTGATTCAGTTTTCAATTGAAATAGCTTTTCAACTCTATTGCTTTTAATTCTGTTTAGTCCACTCATTTAAATTTTGACTCAATTCATTTGAAAATTTTAAAGAAAAGAAATCAGAAAAGTTTCTGACATTTTTCAACTTTTTCTAAACCAAACAATTCATCGATAAATGGAGCATCGATTATTTGACCACAGAAACACCATTTGTTGCGGCTCTACTCATTAGAGTTTGTTCTTATGTGCATTGAATGCAACAAGAAAATGTTTGTAAAAATAATTTTATTATTTATTTACGGTGATTATAAAGGTCATCCACAAGTTTGAGTCATTTAATGACTCAAACTGTAGCTGTCATGATTCTGGTTTAAACGCAGACCAGTGAAGCTCTGACTGGAGCTAGAACATCTAGAACCTTCACCATAGACAGCCACACAGACAGAGCTGAGCTCCATCCACAGTTACAGGTGGAACCACTGGTGGGATTCTGAGACGAGAGAGTAGGTGTGGAGGAGTGGAGGGGTGGAGGAGTGGAGGGGTGGAGGTGTGGAGGAGTGGAGGAGTGGAGGTGTGGAGGTGTGGAGGAGTGGAGGGGTGGAGGTGTGGAGGAGTGGAGGAGTGGAGGTGTGGAGGAGTGGAGGGGTGGAGGTGTGGAGGAGTGGAGGAGTGGAGGTGTGGAGGGGTGGAGGTGTGGAGGGATGGAGGAGTGGAGGAGTGGAGGGGTGGAGGTGTGGAGGAGTGGAGGAGTGGAGGAGCGGAGGGGTGGAGGTGTGGAGGAGTGGAGGAGTGGAGGTGTGGAGGGGTGGAGGTGTGGAGGGATGGAGGAGTGGAGGAGTGGAGGGGTGGAGGTGTGGAGGAGTGGAGGGGTGGAGGAGTGAGGAGGACGCTGGCTGGTGCATGGCAGGGAGGCTCCTGGGTGTTCCTGTCTCTTGCAGCCTGTCTCTTGCAGCCTGTTTCTTGCAGCCTGTCTTACATCCTGTCTCTTGCAGCCTGTTTCTTGCAGCCTGTCTTACATCCTGTCTCTTACAGCCTGTCTCTTGCAGTCTGTCTCTTGCAGCCTGTCTCGTACAGCCTGTCTCTTGCAGCCTGTCTCTTACAGCCTGTCTCTTGCAGCCTGTCTCTTGTAGCCTGTCTCTTACAGCCTGTCTCTTGCAGCCTGTCTCTTGTAGCCTGTCTCTTACATCCTGTCTCTTGCAGCCTGTCTCTTGCAGCCTGTCTCTGACAGCCGTCCGTGTCCTGTGTCCCTCAGTGGCGTCCCCTCGGCGTTTCCGCTCCCGGCTGCTGTCCCCGGGGAAGCTGCAGGTGTCCTGGAAGGATCCCAGAGGAGCCTTCGACGGCTACAAGCTGCTGTACCGCACGGCCCCAGGTGAGCGCCCCGCTGCCCCGCTGCCCCGCTGCCCCGCTGCCCCGCTGCCCCTGCTGCCCCACCTGCCCCCGCTGCCCCGCTGCCCCGCTGCCCCCGCTGCCCCTGCTGCCCCACCTGCCCCCGCTGCCCCTGCTGCCCCTGCTGCCCCCGCTGCCCCACTGCCCCGCTGCCCCCGCTGCCCCGCTGCCCCCGCTGCCCCCGCTGCCCCTGCTGCCCCTGCTGCCCCCGCTGCCCCACTGCCCCGCTGCCCCCGCTGCCCCTGCTGCCCCCGCTGCCCCCGCTGCCCCCGCTGCCCCCGCTGCCCCTGCTGCCCCTGCTGCCCCCGGCCCGGGGCTGTGACTGTCAGCCGTGGATGCTAGCAGACCTGGATAGGGCGCCACCCCTCTGCTGGCGGTTTCCCCCAGTGGCCGACCCTGGTACTGCAGCAGAAACCCCACTGGCCCAGAAAGCATTTCCCCATAGACGGCAGTAGAGACGCTGTAGACCTGCTGACAGGACGTCCTCAGCTGCAGACTCAGATCACTACTGATCTCTGTAGTGCTTATCTTTAATTCATGGACGTTTCATGTATCAAAACAAATGTCGAAGGACAGAAAAGCCAGAGAACAGTTTCCCAGCACAGCGTCTCTCCCCCTTTCTGATGGATGAGCTGTCTGCTGCCTTGCTCAGGGCAGCGCTGCCTCGTCCTGAGGCTCAGGATGAGCTGGGCCACAGATCGTTGTTCCAACAGAGCGAGGTCAGAGCCGCCGCGGTCGCTCCACAAATCATGAGGGTGTCGCTGGTCTTCGACCACGAGGACGAGCAGTATTCCAGCTATGCAGCGTGGAGCTGAGCGGCTCGGCCCCCGGAGGCAGAACAAATCAAGCTGTGGGTTTCACCTGCTCACAGCTTCATAACTCAGCCTAGAGAGGGGGAGACACGCAGTCACACACACACACACACACACACACACACAGGGCTGTGATGTAACTGGGAGGCTGCTCACAGTGTGTGTGTGCTTGAGCCTGTGATGCTCTGGACTGATAAGTGAGTGTGTGTGTGTGTGTGTGTGTGTGTGTGTGTGTGTGTGTGTGTGTGTGTGTGTGTGAGTGTGTGTGTGAGTGTGTGTGTGAGTGTGTGTGTGAGTGTGTGTGTGAGTGTCCAATCCAGCAAGTTATCATGTGATTACAGGTCAAATGTCAGACCTGTCATATTAAAACCTTTTATGTAACGTGTACATACATACATACATACAGTACATACATACATATACATATACATATATATATATATATATATATATATATATATATATTTTTGTTTTGTTTTGTTTTGTTTTGTTTTGTTATGGGGGTAACTATAGGGGTAACTTGTTATTCTCTGCGTTTCTTCCTCTTTCTTTCTTATTCCTCCTCCAGTTAGTTTTGGGTCTGCTAGTGATATTCCAGCTTGATTAGTTGTTGTTAAAAAACAAAAAACATTCTTCACCTTCAAACAACATTTGACTTTGTAGTCAGCTTCAACTTTAAAACCCATGGAAATTAGTGGTCTCCTCATGTTGTTTTCAACATGTTGGTAAGTTTCA
Source organism: Karalla daura (assembly GCA_029224185.1). NCBI lineage: Eukaryota > Metazoa > Chordata > Actinopteri > Chaetodontiformes > Leiognathidae > Karalla > Karalla daura. Next base: position 21,677,512 of record CM055205.1, read on the forward strand.
GAGCTTTCAATCAAACCTTCCTCAGAGACTGTCCACGACCAGCGTCCTGGACCTGGACACACAGAGACAGACGTTCTGGTCCTTTCCTGCTTCACTGCTGCGGCTGCACACACACACACACACACACACACACACACACACACAGTCTGAACGAGGCTCCATCGTTTTGACTCTGCAGGTCAAAGGTCGCCTGCTCTGACTGTCCCCACACAGTTTTGGCCTCGACTCAAGGATTCTTCCACTGTTCATGACGACATTCCTCTCAAATGTCTCAGAGGACGAAACAATGAGCGGAGGACCTTTCACGTCCCCAGGGGTCAAAGGTCACGTCCACTGTGGCACTGCACGCAGAAACACTCAGCCAGTCATTCAGTGAATGGAGACTATTGTTGTTAGGTTCTGATGTTAGGTTCTATTACATTTCTACATGCGTATGATATGAAAATATATCTATCTTTACTTGTTTGATAAAATAATATGATGATAATAAAATATAAAATATAGTATAGGGTTTATGCTGTATTATTATTTTATTTATTATCATTACTGTACTGTATTATTGACAATACATGTATTGTTTTATTATTTATAACATTCTAATATGATATATCATGTTTTTTCATTATTACTGCATTATATGAAGCTCCAGGTGAAGTAGCAGCTGGAGGACTTTATCTCAGTCAGAGAAAACACATGAACCAAGGCTGAGACCGTTCTGCATCATCAATGTTCTGATGAAACTCTCAGTCCGTCGCCCTCAGATGAGCCTCCTCAGTCCTCCTCCTCCTCCTCCCTCTCTCTGCCTGGTGCTTCAGGCTCCATCCTGCCTGCTGCGCTCTGGAGGACAGGCTGGAGGCTGGCCTCAGCCTCCTCAGCCCGGGACACACAGGGCAGGAAGCTCCTCCATCCTGGAACGTTTTAGTGGCTCATTCACTGCTCCCTTCGTCCACCCAACCTCCCATGTGACTGTGACTGGCGAGAATAGAATAGAGTAGAATAGAGTAGAATAGAATAGAATAGAATACCACAGCAGGAATATTTCAAGATGAAACTCAACTTGAGGGCTGGAGGAGCCTCTGTGCCCCCCCCTACG
>CM055205.1:21683604-21688604 GCA_029224185.1 Karalla daura
AGATGCAGAGATTATCAGGGAGGAAGAGGAAATTAAACACTGCAAACAGGCAGTTGAGGAAGGAGCGGAGGTAATCAGCAGCCTCCAGGTCCTGTGATTGTCAGAAGCTCTGAGGTGAGCATGAACAAGCAGTCTGACCGGAGTTCCTGCGATTGTGAAGAGGCTCAGACCAGAGGAGGTGTTTCTGATTGGAGCCAGAGGAGAAGATGGTCTGAGGGAAGCTGCCTTCACTCTGCAGGTCCTGACGCTCAGTTCTGATGATGGTTCTTCATCTTGTTCTGTGAATGTGAAGCTGTCCTCCTCAGATGAACAGTCTGTGGTCCTGAGGAGATGCTGGAGCTTCTGGAGACAGGCTCACACTCACCACGTGACTTAACGTGACTATCCCCTCATGCGTTATGATGGAGCGATGGAACAAGGAAGGACTGTGAACTGAGGCATCTGAAACATCTGAATCATCAGACCATCAGATCTGAGTGGATGGAGATGTCAGACCTGCAGCCTGAACGCAGCTTCACCCTCCGTCTGAGCTGACCCCGGGTCAGCTGGAGGCTGGGATGAGACCGGAGCCGCCCCGTGGTCATGGTGCATTCATGCTAAAAAAGATTCAATAAACATGTTTGTTTGTTACACTCTGCAGCCTGTTTTCCTCAGTGTTATGACAGAAACCTGACCAGCCGTGTTCCTTTGCATTGTGTGTGTGTGTGTGTGTGTGTGTGTGTGTGTGTGTGTGTGTGATGCTGTTGATAGCGCTGCAGATGGAGCTTTGGCAGTAATCACAGCTCCGCTCGGAGCCCCTCTCAGTGGGAGACGCTCCCAGCGTTTCCTCTCCTCTGCTCTCTCTCGCAGTCTTCCTCTGATGAATCTTCACTCTGATTATTTTGTTTTTGTCTGTGTTCAAGAGAAAAGAAATCCTCATCATGTTTTCTGTCCCTCCAGTCTATCAGTCAGCCCTTCCCTGACATTACAGACTCAATTTCATTCTTCAGACCTCGCCAGAGGAGCTGTGCTGATTGGAGCTTTCCTCTCCTCCTCCTCCTCCTCCTTCTTCTTCCTCTTCATCTTTTTACCTCAGGAACTCGTTGTTCCTGCTGGGAGTCTGAACTGACTTCTTCTTCAGGTCGTCCCAGGGTCGTTTTAATCCCGTCCCAGGTTTTTATTTGTCTGATGTGAGATCAGAGATCAGATGAACCCCAGGTGGAGCAAACGTAAAGGATTGAAGAACAATCCGGGAGCAGGAGGCACTAAACTATAGGGACCAGAGTGGTTTGACATGTTTTATTTTTTATTGTTTTATTCTAGTCAGTTCACAGGTCAGAGATCTGATCTGTGATCTGTTTTAGAATAAAAGTGAGACTTCACTGGTGATGAAGAGAGAGGAGGAGGAGGAGGAGGAGGATCTGGTCCAAGGAGCTGTGATAATTACAGCCTCCACTTCCATAAAGTCCCTTTTTGTTCCTCTTAAACAGGCCAATAAACATATTTTTACAAATGTTGGAGCCACAGAAATGTGGCAGAGAGAAACACAACCCTTCCGAAGTTTTTATATTTTATCTATATTTAGGCTGGAGATCTACATCTAGATCTACATCTAGATGTAGATCTACATCTAGATCTACATCTAGTTCTACATCCAGGACCACAACCAGGCAGGAGGAAACATGTCCACTCACACAAGTTACAATGCTCAGCAGTCACTCACTCTCTCACTCTCTCACTCTCTCACTCACTCTCTCACTCACCCACTCTGTCACTCTCTCACTCACTCTCTCACTCACTCACTCACTCTGTCACTCTCACTCACTCTCTCTCACTCTGTCACTCACTCACTCTCTCGCTCACTCAGTCACTCACTCACTCACTCTGTCACTCTCACTCACTCACTCTCACTCTCTCTCTGTCACTCACTCACTCTCTCACTCACTCACTCACTCTGTCACTCTGTCATTCACTCACTCTGTCACTCTCTCACTCTGTCACTCACTCACTCACTCACTCTCTCACACTCTCTCGCTCACTCTCTCACTCTCTCTCACTCACTCTGTCACTCTCACTCACTCACTCACTCTGTCACCTACTCACTCTGTCACTCACTCTCTCACTCTCTCACACTCTCACTCACTCACTCTGTCACCCTCTCACTCACTCACTCTCACTCTGTCACTCATTCACTCTCTCGCTCACTCTCTCTCTCTCGCTCACTCAGTCACTCACTCTCTACTCACTCACTCACTCTGTCACTCTCACTCACTCACTCTCTCTCTGTCACTCACTCACTCTCTCACTCACTCACTCTGTCACTCACTCACTCACTCACTCACTCTGTCACTCTCTCACTCTGTCACTCACTCACTCTCTCACACTCTCTCACTCTCTCGCTCACTCTCTCTCACTCACTCACTCTGTCACCTACTCACTCTCTCACTCACTCTCTCACTCACTCACTCTCTCACTCACTCACTCTGTCACTAACTCACTCACTCTGTCACTCACTCACTCACTCATTCACTCACTCACTCTGTCACTCACTCTGTCACTCACTCACTCTGTCACTCACTCACTCACTCATTCACTCTCTCACTCTCTCACTCACTCACTCTGTCACTCACTCACTCTGTCACTCACTCACTCACTCTGTCACTCACTCACTCACTCATTCACTCACTCACTCTGTCACTCACTCTCTCACACTCTCACTCACTCACTCTGTCACTCTCTCACTCACTCTGTCACTCTCTCACTCACTCACTCTGTCACCTACTCTGTCACTCTGTCACTCTCACTCACTCTCTCACACTCTCTCACTCTCTCGCTCACTCTCTCTCACTCGGTCACTCTCACTCACTCACTCACTCACTCACTCTGTCACCTACTCACTCTCACACTCTCTCACTCTCTCGCTCACCCACCAGGCCCCGTTGACAGCGTTTATTTTCAGACAGTATCTCAGGTCCTGCAGGTCCACTCCTGGCCACTAGTTGGCGCTGTGACTGGGTGACTGTTTACTGTGCTCTGATGGAGCCTGTTTTCCTCCACATGTTTTGTTTCCTCCATGGAGACAGAGCAGGGTTCACACCTCCGTCCTCTGGACCTCGCTCACCTACTGATGCGTTGTCGGTACATGACGGTGAGCAGGAAACAAACAAACAAACAAACAAACAAACAAACAGAAAAATAAATCAAACTCAAGTTTGTTGTTCATGTTTGCAGTTTTAGCTGTGCATGGGAGAGAGAGAGAGAGAGAGTCACCTGCAGGCTAAGAGAGAAGCTGCTCACTCCACCTGTCACCACACACACACACACACGCATGCACGCACGCACGCACGCACACACACACTCACACACACACGCATCATGTTCACCCCCTCCAGCTCTCTTTTCTCTTCAGCTCTTCTCCTTTTTGTTTCTGATCTGAGACTCTGTCCAACATGAGACAGAACGTCTTCAGTCAGGACCTGACGTCTCCTCCGTCCAGGCTGAACATCTGACACCTGAGAGCAGCCCTGCTCCAGACTCTTCATGGAGACCAGCCAGAGCAGATCGTGCCAGATGGGTTCAGGCCTGCGCTCTGCTCAGCTGCAGCTCAGGCTCTGGTCCGTCATGGCTGACGGGCCGCTCCGTGCCCACACTTGCAGAATACCTGAGCCGTGGCCTCACGGCCTGGAGCACCAGAGCTCTGCTGTTTGTTCTGCTGCGTCTGCAGCTCAGCCCAGCTCTGAGGAAACACTCTGATGGCACAGGAGCATTGCTCCTAATCATCCTAGTCCTTTTGTTGATTTCATTATGTTTGTGTTCTTGAAGGAGCAACTGCATCACAGCTTCTCACAAAAGAAAAGAGACATTTTAAAGTCCAGCTGGTACTTGGAGCTGCAGCTCCAGGTAGTGTGTTCCTGCTCCATCCCATAATAACCCCAGTACCATGTGCTCCTGGACCTCCACTCTGAGAACGTGAACTTATTCAGTCATTCAGTCATCTGGAGCCAGGCTTCAGACTGCAGACAGAAAGTCAGACTTTCACGTCTTCAGGGGTGGATCTGCTTTCATCTCCCAGCACCAAGACAAAGAGCAAGGAAAGACAACAGCTCAGTCAGGAGTAGTCTCTGTGAAGCTCCTCCGCCAAACAGTCACAAGGCCAAACAACAGTATGTGATGTGTATTTTAATGTGTGTGTGTGTGTGTGTGTGTGTATTCAGGAGTGTCTGAAACATCCTCAGAGTGAGTCTGCGTCCTGCAGGCTTTAGCGGGTGAATAAGAAACGTGACTAAATCTGCAGCTCGTCCTGTTCTCCTCCCGTCAACTGAAACTTTCTGGTTTCAGCTTCAAATTGTGAGACCTGATGCATCCCCAGGGGAATCAAGGCTAAAACGTCCTGTTTCTCTAACAAATGAAATGTCGTATTTACTTGAAGTCACATCAACTGACCCCAGTTGCTCAAAGAGGAAAAGCAACAGAATATTCAAGAAAAGAGCACAGATTGGGTCAGTCCTACTGTAACTTTAAAGCTCCATAATGTTACTGCCTTCATTCACCACATTCAGTTTGCTTCATGTGATTGAGGTCACCACAGCTCATCATCAGTGGCAGTGTGAATATTGAATTATCTGTATTCATATTGAATATTTTTGATAATCGCCCACTTCCCTGACCTCCAGTCCCCCAGTGTGGCAGCAGAAGTGAAACCTAAGAGTTAATGGTTGTAGAGACTTTAACATCACAGAATGATGTGAACAGGGTTATGTCATTTCTCAGGCATCAGAGCTTCAAACACACACACACACTCGCAGTGACTCAGGCTTGTAGCCGTGGCGACGGTTGTGTGAGGCAGACAGCTTTGCTGATGGACGTTGTTCTGAAGTTTCAGGGTGGAGTTTCTTTGTTTTGCTTCCATTGAAGCATGTCGGCTAAAACCTAAATTTGCCCCTAAAATGTTCCATACTCTGAAAGAAGAGAACACAGGGAAGAAATGATCGTTTCAAGCTCGTCCGTCAGGTACATGTCCT
>CM055205.1:21693604-21711104 GCA_029224185.1 Karalla daura
TTTAGAAGTGTTAGATTATTTATGTTATGTTAGAGTTAATTTCTTATCTTATAGTCTTCATCAGTCAGTTTATATCTTGTTTCAAGAATTCTCATAATAAAGATGTAGAAAGCAAAAGAATCACAGAACGTTCCCAAAATGTCCCCAGAAGGTCTCAGAGCGTGTATGTACAGCCTCAGTTCTTCAGGAGTTTGGTTTAAAGTGGGTTAAGAAGATAAATGAATGAGTGCAGCTTCAGCTCCTACTGAGGAAGAACACATCTGTGCACCTGAAGCTTCAGGTTGCTCCTCATAAACAGGTCTTCCTCCTCGTCATCTCCTCTTCCTCTGTCTCTCCCAAACAGATCAGTAATCCCTGCTCCTCTTCTCCTTTCAATGTTTTCAGTCCCTGATCTCTTTAATCTGGCTCTGTTTTTGTCCTGTTGTTTCTATCTCTCCCCCTCCGCTCTACGTCTCCTCCTCTCGTCATTATTAGTGATTTTAATCTCGTCACTTTAATCTGAGCAGTAAAAATAGAGACACAGCTACATAACTACAGCATGAATAAGGCACTGAGCAGGAGGCAGCTGATGGCTGAAAGAGAGAGAGACCGAGAGAGATAGAGACAGAAAGAGAGGGAGACAGAAAGAGAGAGAGACAGAAAGAGAGAGAGATAGAAAGAGAGAGACAGAAAGAGAGAGAGATAGAAAGAGAGGGAGACAGAAAGAGAGAGAGACAGAAAGAGAGAGAGAAAGAGAGAGAGATAGAAAGAGAGGGAGACAGAATGAGAGAGAGAAAAACAGCCAGAGGGAGAAACGACTAAATGAAGCAGAAATAAACACAACATTGGTATTCAGAGCTTGTGGAGGCACACCCACTAATATACATCTGTTTTCCTCTCCTTCTATTTCTCCCTCCTCTCTCTCTCCTTCCCTCCACCTCCATCCCTCCATCCCTCCATCCCTCCCTGCCTCAGTCTCTCTCCAGCCCTGCTCCTCCTCCACCATCTGTCCAGGTGCCGTCTTTTCCCTGGTGTGTCATTAGAACAAAGCTGTCTGTCTGCCCTTCGCTTCCCTCCATCAGGAGGAGCTTCCCTCCATCAGGAGGCGCTGCCCTCCATCAGGAGGCGCTTCCCTCCATCAGGAGGAGCTTCCCTCCATCAGGAGGCGCTTCCCTCCATCAGGAGGAGCTTCCCTCCATCAGGAGGCGCTGCCCTCCATCAGGAGGAGCTTCCCTCCATCAGGAGGCGCTTCCCTCCATCAGGAGGAGCTTCCCTCCATCAGGAGGTGCTGCCCTCCATCAGGAGGAGCTTCCCTCCATCAGGAGGCGCTGCCCTCCATCAGGAGGAGCTTCCCTCCATCAGGAGGCGCTTCCCTCCATCAGGAGGAGCTTCCCTCCATCAGGAGGCGCTGCCCTCCATCAGGAGGCGCTTCCCTCCATCAGGAGGAGCTTCCCTCTGTTGGAAACATGAAACCAGGATGGACCTTGATCTCTTCAGATGTTTATAGGTCAAACACAGACAGTCACTAATATTTTCAAGTTCACATCAAGAGTGTGTTGGGAAATTTGAAATTTGTTGGGAAATCGTTTAAAAATCAGGACAAGCAAGACTGAACAACACACACACACACACACACACACACACACACACACACACACACACACACACACAGACTTAAAGGAGGAGGCATGTTCTCCTGTGTCTGTGCATCCTGGGTTTTTCCAGGTAAAACAGAGTTAAAAGTCAATCTTGAAAATTAGGACAGATTAAATAAACAGAATAAATGTGATCATAATTCCAGTTGGTTTGTGGTCTTTTTGGTCTTGTGACCACGCTTGTTGACTCCGCCGCCCACCCCCAACCCCACCCCCAACCCCACCCCCAACCCCACCCCCACCCCCACCCCCACCCCCACCCCCACCCCGCCCCCTGAGGTGGTATTGGATGCCATTTGATTGGCCGATCAGGAGGTTTAAATTCCAACATTGTAGAGACTTGTAAGCAGTGATACACTTCTTAGTTCCTGTCGATGAATGAAATGAAGAATGCCCCCCACCACACCCACACACACACACACACACACACACACACACACACACACACACACACACACCCCCGAACATGCTGCGACCTGAAGGAGGTTCTGCGGCGCCTGTGCAGGATGCCACACTGGGCCGGTCTCACATGTCCAGACTTTGGCAGCAGGAGAACGTGGATGCATCAGATTCCTGAAGCTGCAGCGTTACGTAACCTCACCAACCTGAACTCTGAACGTTTCTTCATGTCGCTGACACTGTCCTGGCTGTGTGATCGGGTGTGAGAGCAGGAGCAGCAGAGGAGCACAGGGACCTGCTGCATTCCAGGTTTTTCTCCTGGATGGTGCTGGTCCATGAGGCATCGTCGTCTTCTAACACTACTCTGTCTAGAACAGATGGACGTCCAGAACAAAGTTGTCTTAGATCTTTGCATGAGGAGATTAAAAGTTTACCCATCTGTAAAGGGGATGGCAGCAGATCTACAGACTGATCTACTGACGAGGTCTGACTCCAGAGGAACTGAACCTCACCGGTTCTGCTGTGTTCAGGTTTGTCCAGGTCTGTTCTGGTGCCTTCAGGTGAACTCTGGTCCTGCTTCTTCACCCTCTGCCCTCAGGGCAGCAGATCAGAGCCAGCTCCTCTCTCTCCTCCTTCTGCTCTTCTCCTCCTGCTCCTCTGATTATTGGATCTCCAGGGATTGGAAGCACTCCGTGTTGGAAACGAGGCAGTGTCAGGTTCTGGGTCCTGGGGTGGCTCGGACCTGCTCGGTGTGATCTGGTCTCCTCGTTAGAGCCGCTCCGTTCTTGTTCTTTGTGAGCTGGGACTAAACTTCTGGCTCCTCCCGGGTTTGATTCTTCTGTGGAGAAGTGAATCAGATGAATGAAGCACTTTGTAGGAGTGTGGGGCTGCACACCACTCTGTGCTAGTTGCAGCAGGTCTGTGTGGCCTCAGCGTCTGCTCAGCGTCTCGTCTCTGTCCTCTCCAGATGAGGAGGGCTTCATGTGCAGGACAGCAGCGATATCCGACATCGTGATCCTGGTGGACGGCTCCTGGAGCATCGGACGCATCAACTTCAGGCTCGTAAGGACTTTCCTGGAAAACCTGGTTCGAGCATTCAATGTGGAGTTTGACAAGACCAGGATTGGTGAGGAAGCTTTGAGCCCAACATGATGTTTTAAAGACATTCTCTTGATATTTATATATACATGCAGCTGAGAAGCTAACAGAGGAGATGTTTTTACAGTGTAATGTTGCACTCAGTGACTGTGAGCACGTTTCCGTCCAGGCCTGGCTCAGTACAGCGGAGACCCTCGGATCGAGTGGCACCTCAACGCTCACACCACCAAGGAGGCGGTGATCGATGCGGTGAAGAACCTGCCCTACAAAGGAGGAAACACGCTGACAGGTCTGAGCATCTCTGAACATCTCCCACACTGGCCCTCACAGGGTCTGTCAAAATAATGAAGTGTGTTGTATGTAGACCAAGTGTGTTCCTGCTCCATCCCATAATAACCCTGGTACCATGTGGTCCTGCTCCATCCCATAATAACCCTGGTACCATGTGGTCCTGCTCCATCCCATAATACCCCTGGTACCATGTGGTCCTGCTCCATCCCATAATAACCCTGGTACCATGTGGTCCTGCTCCATCCCATAGTAACCCTGGTACCATGTGGTCCTGCTCCATCCCATAATAACCCTGGTACCATGTGGTCCTGCTCCATCCCATAATAACCCTGGTACCATGTGGTCCTGCTCCATCCCATAATACCCCTGGTACCATGTGGTCCTGCTCCATCCCATAATAACCCTGGTACCATGTGGTCCTGGTCCTCCACTCTGAGGAAGATGGACGTCCAGAACATTGTTTTCTTAGATCTTTGAATCAGATGTAGAAACAGTTGAGTCTCCTCCTCTGTCCATCTGGTCTGAAGGGAACTGGTCATGTGACCCCTACGTCAGGTCACGTGACCTGGAGATGTGAACAAAGTGTTTCCATCACTTTGAGATCAGCTTCTAGATGGACACGTCTGGATGAGCAGCTCAGGAGAGCTGCTGAGGTAGAGACATCTCAGAGGTTCACATGGAGCTGCTATCTCCAGGTTTCTTCTGATGTTCAGGGTTTGATCATCTCAAGGTATTTTTTTGTGTTTCTGACTCTGTGTCTCCATCCAGGTCTTGCTCTCACCTTCATCCTGGAGAACAGCTTCAAGCCAGAGTCTGGCTCCCGTGCCGGCGTTCCAAAGATTGGGATCCTGATCACAGACGGGAAGTCTCAGGACGACGTGCTTCCTCCGGCTCAGAGCCTGAGGGACGCTGGGATCGAGCTGTTCGCCATCGGTCCGTCCTCACCCTAATCACATGCTTCACACATGAAAACTCAACATCCACGCCTCATCATTCCTGCTGCTCGTAGATCCAGGAGTGTGATCTATGTCTGCTGATCAAAGCACGTGGTCGCGATGGTCCAGGCCAGCAGATGATGGGAAAAGAGAAATGAGTCAGTCATAATCAGAGTTGATGTAGAGAGCCTGGTTCTGGTTGAGAAGACTCATCCTGGATCCTGAGCATTCTCCTCCTGCTCCACTCACCCTTCACTACTATATCCACACACACACACACACATTCATGTAGATACATTTATGTAGATACACTCTACACTATAGTATACTGTATACTATATACTACATACTCATCTCTATTTCTTAGTCCTGCTAGAGGGACTCACTCTGACAGCACCAACCACTGAGCACTCTACATCCTCCTCTTCATTCACCTCCTCCTCCTGCTCCTCCTCCTCTTTCTCCTGCCACTGCCCCTGCTCCTCCTTCTCCTCTCATCCTCCTGCTCTGCCTCCTTTTCCTCTTCCTGCTCCTGCTCCTCCTCCTCAGGTGTGAAGAACGCTGATGAGAATGAGCTCAGGGCGATCGCGTCTCCTCCTGAGGAGACGCATGTCTACAACGTGGCTGACTTCAGCGTCATGAGTGACATCGTGGAGAGTCTGACCAGGACGGTGTGTGACCGGGTGGACAAGCTGGACAAGGAGCTGCGAGGTCCCTCACACACACACACACACACACTCACACACACACACACACCAAACACTGATGACTGCTTACTGATGGTGTCCGTCTGGTCTCCAGGTGGAGGAGAAGCTGCTCCTGCTCCGGTGGGCGTGGCTCCGCCCCGTGACCTGGTGACATCAGAGGTCACAGCCCGTAGCTTCCGGGTGACGTGGACTCATGCTCCAGGAGAGGTGGAGAAGTACAGGGTGGTCTACTATCCTGCTAGTGGGGGGCAGCCTGACGAGAAGGTACCAGCTCCTCAGTGGTTTACTCAGGGAGATGTTTTCCCAAGTCTTCCCTCAGACGTTTCCTCACGTGTCCACATAGATGTTCCCTCAGACGTTTCCTCACGTGTCCACATAGATGTTCCCTCAGACGTTTCCTCAGGTGTCCACGTAGATGTTCCCTCAGATGTTTCCTCAGGTGTCCACATAGATGTTTCCTCAGGTGTCCACATAGATGTTCCCTCAGACGTTTCCTCAGGTGTCCACGTAGATGTTCCCTCAGACGTTTCCTCAGGTGTCCACGTAGATGTTCCCTCAGACGTTTCCTCAGGTGTCCACGTAGATGTTCCCTCAGACGTTTCCTCAGGTGTCCACGTAGATGTTCCCTCAGACGTTTCCTCAGGTGTCCACGTAGATGTTCCCTCAGACGTTTCCTCAGGTGTCCACGTAGATGTTCCCTCAGACGTTTCCTCAGGTGTCCACGTAGATGTTCCCTCAGACGTTTCCTCAGGTGTCCACGTAGATGTTCCCTCAGACGTTTCCTCAGGTGTCCACGTAGATGTTCCCTCAGACGTTTCCTCAGGTGTCCACGTAGATGTTCCCTCAGACGTTTCCTCAGGTGTCCATGTAGATGTTCCCTCAGACGTTTCCTCAGGTGTCCACGTAGATGTTCCCTCAGACGTTTCCTCAGGTGTCCACGTAGATGTTCCCTCAGACGTTTCCTCAGGTGTCCACGTAGATGTTCCCTCAGACGTTTCCTCAGGTATCCACGTAGATGTTCCCTCAGGTATCCACGTAGATGTTCCCTCAGACGTTTCCTCAGGTGTCCATGTAGATGTTCCCTCAGACGTTTCCTCAGGTGTCCACGTAGATGTTCCCTCAGACGTTTCCTCAGGTGTCCACATAGATGTTCCTTCAGACGTTTCCTCAGGTGTCCACATAGATGTTCCCTCAGACGTTTCCTCAGGTGTCCACATAGATGTTCCTTCAGACGTTTCCTCAGGTGTCCACATAGATGTTCCCTCAGACGTTTCCTCAGGTGTCCACGTAGATGTTCCCTCAGACGTTTCCTCAGGTGTCCACATAGATGTTTCTTCAGATGTTTTTGGTGTTGGTTGCAAATGTTTCGGCCGCAGGTGTTTGCTGTCTTGACCCCGCCCTCTCCTTGACCCCGCCCTTCTGTACAGGTGGTGCAGGGCTCAGAGAACAGCGTGGAGCTGAACTTCCTCAACTCCCTGACTGAGTACCAGGTCGCCGTGTTCGCCATCTACCGCAGCTCAGCCAGTGAGGCGCTGAGGGGCAGCGCCACCACCCGTAAGTCTCCGTCTGCTGCCCCAAGGCATCGTGGGAGCTGGAGGCCCTCTGAGGAACAGCTTCTACATGGATGGATGAGAGATGGATGGATGATGGATGATAGATGGATGGATGATGGATGGATGGATGGATGATGATATGTATGGATGGCCGATAAATGAATGTATGGATTGATGATAGATGGATGGATGGATGATGGATGGATGGATGATAGCTGTATGGATGGATGAATGATGAATGGATGATAGTTTGATGTATGTATGGTTGGATGACAGATGGATGATAGGTGGATGGCTGGAGGATGGATGGATCACTCAGTGGTTCCCTCGGGTCACCTCTTAGTCACGTCGTGTCTGGTCAGGTTCAGGTCGTGAGCTGCTTTTAGAATCTGAATGTCTGACATGATGATGACACGATGAAGACATGATGAAGACATGATGATGACATGATGAAGACATGATGAAGACATGATGATGACATGATGAAGACATGATGAAGACATGATGATGACATGATGGTGACATGATGAAGACATGATGAAGACATGATGAAGACATGATGAAGACATGATGATGACATGATGAAGACATGATGATGACATGATGAAGACATGATGAAGACATGATGATGACATGATGATGACATGATGAAGACATGATGATGACATGATGAAGACATGATGAAGACATGATGATGACATGATGAAGACATGATGATGACATGATGATGACATGATGAAGACATGATGAAGACATGATGAAGACATGATGATGACATGATGAAGACATGATGAAGACATGATGATGACATGATGATGACATGATGAAGACATGATGAAGACATGATGATGACATGATGAAGACATGATGAAGACATGATGATGACATGATGATGACATGATGAAGACATGATGATGACATGATGAAGACATGATGAAGACATGATGATGACATGATGAAGACATGATGAAGACATGATGATGACATGATGATGACATGATGAAGACATGATGATGACATGATGAAGACATGATGAAGACATGATGATGAGGAGCTCTGGAGGGAACAGCCTGATGATGTTCAGCATCTTCTGATTCTGTCTCTCCTCTAAAGCTGAGAGTGTGTGTTGCTCAGAGCTTCCTGCCGCCTCCAAAACACAGTGAAGTACAGAGGAGCTGGAGGCTGAGCCCCCTGTGTGTGTGTGTGTGTGTGTGTGTGTGTGTGTGTGTGTGTGTGTGTGTGTGTGTGTGTGTGTGTGTGTGTGTGTGTGTGTGTGTGTGCAGTGGCGCTGCCCATGGTCAACGACCTGGAGCTGCTGGACATCACTCACAGCACCATGAGGGTTCGCTGGAGGATCGCTGCCGGAGCCTCTGGGTACATGATCCTGTACGCCCCACTGACCGAGGGAGACCACGCAGACGAGAAGGAGGTGAGGGTGTGTGTGTGTGTGTGTGTGTGTGTGTGTGTGTGTAAGGGAGATGGAGATTCCCTCAGACAGACTCACACTGCAAAAGATGTATGTTCTTCTAAATCCAAAGGTCTCGGTGTGAACCAAATCTTTTTCCGTGCACTGGAAACTGTTTTTACACTTTACATTTGACTTTCAGCCTCTTTAATCCCTGAACGTCTTCTCTCTGAGCCATGAACTTTATTGGTTGCTTCAGTGATGTCAGGTCATCACACCAGGTGAAAACTAAACCAGATCAGGATCAGTCTGTGGACAAGCAAAAGGAAACAGCTGTGAACAGCTGTGACCCCTCAGCCAATCAGAACGCGTGTAACATTCCTCACTGTAAGAGAGAAAATACCTTCATCAAGTCACTTCTAGATTTAATCTCCAACTTATTATGGGATTGTTATTGTTAATGTGTCTTCATGGAAACAGCTGGTTGAAGTTACTGTTCATCTCCAGGTTTATTCAGGTCTGAGCATTTCTAGAGGAGGTGACATCTGAGTCTAGAACCAGTCAGACACCAGATGATGTTTAATGTTTATAACCATCTCTAGAGGGAATGAAAACAGCATGAAGAGAAAGTATTTCTTCATGCATGTCCACCTCAGTGAACTTCATCACGTCCCCCTCCGAAGGAGAGAACACTGAGGGCGAGCTGAGAGTGTGTGTGTGTGTGTGTGTGTGTGTGTGTGTGTGTGTGTGTGTGTGTGTGTGTGTGTGTGTGTGTGTGTGTGTGGCAGGTGAAGGTGGCTGACTCGGTGAACGAGGTGGAGCTGGAGGGTCTGACCCCGGCCTCAGAATACACAGTGACCGTCTACGCCATGTATGGAGAGGAGGCCAGCGACCCCATGACCAGCCAGCAGACCACACGTGAGGCACACACACACACACACACACACACACACACACACACACACAGGGTTAGTAGCTGTCATGAGCTGCAGTATCTGCTACTGTGGATCCTCTGATCCTCAGCTCCACCCTCAGTTTGACAAGTCGTGTTATGTAGTGAACAACCAGGGAAAGAAAGCAGATCTCTGAAAAACCTCTGAACCTCATCCAGATGTGGTCTCCTCTGCACAGATCTGACTCCTCCTCCTCCTCTTCCTCCTCCTCTCCTCTTCTGTCCACTAATCACCACCTTCTCCCTAATTAACTTTTTACGGAGGCTCCTTCAGGCCCTGCGGCCGTGGCTCTGCGTCAGGCTCTGTTTAAGTCTTTATGACTCGTCCACAACGTTTCCACAGGTTTCCACTCTGGAACAACGGCCACAGAGCCAGAGACTCGGCCAGTCCAGATGAGTTTGGACTTTGTGCCTGCAGCCTTCACATATTCTTAAGGATTCTTGTGACTGAATGTTGGAACCGGCCCCTAGTGGCCATGAGGGGGACTGCAGGCTTCAGCTGCTCAGTGATCAAAGAATAAAAGATATTTTAAGATACCTGCCTCCTAACCTGACTGAGACCCGCAGAGCTCCAGACTCCTCTGCTCCTCCTCTGACCCCCCCCCCCCCCCCCCCCCACACACACACACACACACACACTCCACCTTCCCCCAGGGTAATTGAGGTGAAGTGGTGGTGTTGCTATCAGGACTTCATTTCATGTTTTTAAATAAAAAACAGATCAGTCATTCTGAGCATAAAGTTTCTGAGCCTCTCAGAAGAAATTTCCCCAGCTGCTGGATTTTATTTTACTTTATTATTTTATTTTTGTTAAACATGTGTGAGGGTGAGAGGGAACTAACGTAGAGAGAGAGGAAGAGGAGGAGGAGGAGGTAGAGCCTGAGGGAGGGCATGCACTGTGATGAGATTCTGCCCAGTTTATAATTAAAATAGTTAAGTCCAATAACCCTGCTTCAAATCCCTCTGTCTATCTGTGTGTGTGTGTGTGTGTGTGTGTGTGTGTGTGTGTGTGTGTGTATAATGGAATGCCGTTCAGGAAATGAATCTCTGAATATATGAACCAAACTTGAGTGACGTCATCACTGCATCGCCTCCATCTTCTGCTTCACTGTGGCTCTGAGACTGCCACATGAGTGAGTCGGCTGCAGTTTCATAGCTGCTGTTTCCCACAGTGCAACCATCATGAAGGCCTGGTGGTGGCGCCGGCTCATCTCAGTGGTGGGTTAGTGGGTCAGAGCCGGGGTCTCTGAGTGGTCTGCCGGGCCCGCTGTCCACACTGTACAGCCCTACAGCACCCCCACACCCCCCATGACATGTCCCTGTGCAACCCTAGCTCTGACCCACGACCCCACCACTGAGAAGAGCCGGCGCCACCACCAGGCCTTCATGATGATGAGAACTGCAGCCGACTCACTCACTGTTGCAGTCTAAGATCCACAGTTAAGCTTTATATATGTATATATATATATATATATATACATGTATATACAGTATATATATATACGTGTGTGTGTCTTTGATTGTTGTTCTGACATATACATCAAAATAAACAACAGTGAGAGTGAGAAACCATTGCACATGGTCATTAGAGCTTTGAGGAAACAGCAGCTTTAAGGCCAAATCTGATCGGTCTAATCCTGAGCCTCTGATCACATGTGGCCACTGCAGTGACATCACAAAGATTCACCTCGTCTTGTTTCTCAGTCAAAACTTCAGAATCAGAATCAGCTTTATTTTCCAAGTACGTGTGACCATATTAGGACTTTGACTCTGGATTTTTTCCTCCTGTGCACATACACACAAAATATAGAATTTACAAGGAAGTCAAGGTATAAATATAGTCATTTGCATGTTTCATTTTCTGCTCTGACAACCCTGATGACCTATTGACCTGATGACCCTGATGACCTAATGACCTGATGACCCTGACGATCCTGATGACCTAATGACCTGATGACCCTGATGACCTGATGACCTGATGACCCTGATGACCTAATGACCTGATGACCGAATGACCTGATGACCCTGACGACCCTGACGACCCTGATGACCTGATGACCTGATGACCCTATGACCTATTGACCTGATGACCCTGATGACCTGATGACCCTGACGACCCTGACGACCCTGATGACCTCACGACCTGATGACCCTGATGACCCTGACGACCCTGATGACCCGATGACCCTGATGACCCTGATGACCTGATGACCCTGACGACCCTGACAACCCTGACAACCCTGATGACCTCATGACCTGATGACCCTGATGACCTAATGACCTGATGACCCTGTTGACCCTGATGACCCTGATGACCTAATGACCTGATGACCCTGACGACCCTGATGACCTAATGACCTGATGACCCTGACGACCCTGACAACCCTGACAACCCTGATGACCTCATGACCTGATGACCTGATGACCCTGATGACCTAATGACCTGATGACCCTGTTGACCCTGATGACCCTGATGACCTAATGACCTGATGACCCTGACAACCCTGATGACCTCATGACCTGATGACCCTGATGACCTAATGACCTGATGACCCTGTTGACCCTGATGACCCTGATGACCTAATGACCTGATGACCCTGACAACCCTGACAACCTGATGACCCTGATGACCTGAAGACCTAATGACCTAATGACCTAGTGACCTAGTGACCTGATGACCCTGATGATCTAATGACCTGATGACCCTGACGACCCTGATGACCTTATGACCTGATGACCCTGCTGGTGCCTCAGTGCCTCTGATGCCGGCCAGCAACCTGCGCTTCTCTGACGTGGACCACAGCTCGGCCCGGCTGTCCTGGGACTCAACCTCCAGGAAGGTCAAAGGTTACCGCATCATGTATGTCAAGACGGACGGAGTACAAACCAATGAGGTGAGAGCGCCCTGCTGCTCTGGCCAATCAGAAGGGACGATTCCCAATGAGGATCCAATCAAAAGATTACTGGAAACATTTCCTGAAAAGACCTAGGAAGTGTGGAGCTTTGAACTTGGTAAAGTGTGTGTGACTCCTCGATGTGTGTGTGTGTGTGTGTGTGTGTGTGTGTGTGTGTGCAGGTGGAAGTGGGCCAGGTGACCTCATGGCTGCTCAGGAACCTGACGTCTCTGACTGAGTACACCGTGGGAGTGTTTGCTCTGTATGAGGAGGGACAGGCCGAGGCCGTGACGGACAGCTTCACCACCAGTAGGAGGCAGAGCATTCACACACACACACACACGCACACGCACACGCACACGCACACGCACACGCACACGCACACGCACACACACACACACACACACACACACACACACACACACACCAGAACAAACCAGAACACAGAAAAGCACCAGAAACACAGTTTCACACACAGTGTGTGTGTGTGTGTGTGTGTGTGTGTGTGTGTGTGTGTGTGTGTTCCAGAGACCGTCCCAGACCCTCTGGATCTGCGCAGCAGTGACGTGGCCACAGAAAGTTTCCGAGTGTCGTGGCGTCACCCGGCGTCTGACGTGGTCCTGTACCGCCTCATCTGGACGCCCACGGACGGAGGAGACAGCCGGGAGGTGTGTGTGTGTGAGGGAGTGAGAGTGTGTGTAACTGCATTTCTTCATTAAGTTGGGATAGTTCTAGAAAACCTTTCTACAGAATCAGCCTGTGGTCTCCCTGGCCCCGCCCCCTCCCAGGTGCTGGTGAATGGAAACACCAACTCGTACCTGCTCTCAGGTCTGAAGCCCAACAGCGAGTACGAGGTCCTGCTGTCTGCTGTCTACAGCAACGAGGTGGAGAGTGAGGAGCTCGTCCTAGTGGAGACCACCGGTAAACACACCCCAGCACCCCCACAATCAGCAGGATAGAACAGAATAGAAAAGAATAGAATAGAATATTCAGTGAAATAACTCAATTACAGTGGCTTTCACTGAACTCTCAGACCAAATCTGCTTCACACTCTAACAGATCCCTTTATCTGTGTATGTATATAGAATGACACATTGTATATATATACAGTGTAAGGTGATCCCTGGTTCACTGAGTTCATCCTGAAGCTTTTCTTTAATTTCACATTCAGTAGTTGTTACTTCCATTAAACAGACAGGACAGACAGTAAGATGAAGGGCCAGCAGGGAGACGAGAGGCTGAGGACAGACAGTAAGATGAAGGACCAGCAGGGAGACGAGAGGCTGAGGACAGACAGTAAGATGAAGGACCAGCAGGGAGACGAGAGGCTGAGGACAGACACTGAGGCTTCTGTGTTTTCGTTTTCCTCATCTTCTCCTCGTCTCTTTCAGTGGAGAGGACCACCACCGTGGCCACCACCACCACCACTACACAGGGTGAGTACTGAGCTCTGACTGGAGCTGTGGCCTGGTGTGACCCCTGACCTCTGCCCCCTCTGTACCCCACAGCCCAGCGGTTTGCAGTGCGTGGCCTGAGGGTGGACGAGGAGACAACGTTCAGTCTGCGAGTGTCCTGGCAGCCGGCGGACACCCGCAACGTCCGCAACTACCGGCTCAGCTACGTCAGCGCCCGCGGAGACCGAGCCGAGGAGACGGTAAGGGGGTCGCCATGACGAGCGGGTCCAGCATCACAGAGAGCGATGGTCACCATGACAATCATTTACAGCATCACAGAGAGCCATGGTCACCATGACAACCATTTACAGCATCACAGAGAGCCATGGTCACCATGACAACCATTTACAGCATCACAGAGAGCCATGGTCACCATGATAACCATTTACAGCATCACAGAGAGCCATGGTCACCATGACAACCATTTACAGCATCACAGAGAGCCATGGTCACCATGACAACTATTTACAGCATCACAGAGAGCCATGGTCACCATGACAACTATTTACAGCATCACAGAGAGCCATGGTCACCATGACAACCATTTACAGGATCACAGAGAGCCATGGTCGGCATGACGAGCGAGTCCTGTCATAACGCAGACTCAGAATGAAATATGTTTTCATCGTCACATCCTCGTTCATGTCGAGATTTATTCTAAAATTAAGCTAGCCTGACGTCAGGCTACGTCAGGCTAGGTCAGCCTACATCAGCCTATGTCAGGCTACGTCAGGCTACGTCAGCCTACATCAGCCTATGTCAGGCTATGTCAGGCTATGTCAGGCTAGGTCAGCCTACGTACAAGATGTGAGGTAAGGACACACGACTGTGAGATGAGCAGTGTGATGGAGCTAACGAAACAAAACAAAGAGAACGAAATGTAAGAGTTCATGCTCCCTGCCTCTGTGTGTGTGTGTGTGTGTGTGTGTGTGTGTCTCAGGCTTTTCATCCTGAGTAAAGACTGTGGCGACGTCGGCTCGTTAGATCAGATGTTTTCTCAAAGTATAGCAGCTGTGAGCCCTGTGTGGCAGCGCTCAGCTCTGGAATCTCCAAGTACACACACACACACACACACACACACACACACACACACACACACACACACACACACACAGAGCATAAAAACACCATAAACTATAAAGTCTCTAATCACTATACACACTAACCATCAGACTCTCACACACACACTATCAGAGTCCAGGGTCAGCATTAGACCTCCTGGTAACCTTTGACCCTTCAGATCTGTGGTCACTAACCAGCGGACCATGAGCAGCATCCCATTCTGTTTTTCGATGGGATGAAACCTTTGTTTTTGTTCAGTTTAAGAGGTTATTTAAAAAATGATCAGATAATCTGTGTTTGTGTTTGTGTGTGTGTGTGTGTGTGTGGGGGGGGGGGGGGGGGGGGGGGGGGTTGAGGAGAGGAAGAGGAGAGCTGTGGGTGAAGCAGTGAAGCAGGCAGGACCGAACATGCTCAGAATGCAGACGGAGCTGACAGACAGATAGACAAGACAGACACAAAGAGACGGAGCAGCAGAGAAACAAAGGACACACACACACACACACACACAGCTGACAGCTGAGTTGACAGTGGAAGCAGTCTCTGCTTGCTGTTCTCTCTGTGTTCATTCTTCTGTTGAGTCATTTACACATGAAACACTAAAACGCTCTCAGGTTAGATCTGGTCCTGCTCCATCCCATAATAACCCTGGTACCATGTGGTCCTGCTCCATCCCATAATAACCCTGGTACCATGTGGTCCTGCTCCATCCCATAATAACCCTGGTACCATGTGGTCCTGGTCCATCCCATAATAACCCTGGTACCATGTGGTCCTGCTCCATCCCATAATAACCCTGGTACCATGTGGTCCTGGTCCATCCCATAATAACCCTGGTACCATGTGGTCCTGGTCCTCCACTCTGAGGAAGATGGACGTCCAGAACATAGTTTTCTTAGATCTTTGAATCAGATGTAGAAACAGTTGAGTCTCCTCCTCTGTCCATCTGGTCTGAAGGGAACTGGTCATGTGACCCCTACGTCAGGTCACGTGACCTGGAGATGTGAACAAAGTGTTTCCATCACACTTTGAGATCAGCTTCTAGATGGACACGTCTGGAGGAGCAGCTCAGGAGAGGAGCTGTGTTCAGAGACATCTCAGAGGTTCTGATGGAGCTGCTATCTCCAGGTTTTTTCCTGTTTAGGTGTTCTTGGTTGTTCCTATGGAGCTGTGTCTCTCTGAGAGAGAGGAGCCAGAGTGAGAACAGAGCTGCCTTCTGGGCTGAGACGCAGATTAGTTTCTCATCAAGAGGAGGAACAGTATGAGGAGCCCAGAGGTCAGAGGTCAGAGGTCACAGACAGGTGAGCTTAGGTAAAACAGGCACAATTAACCTGAGAGGAGGCTGAGCTCAGAGGGACCTCAGGGAGCTCAGACCTCCTCCACCCGCCTGCTCCAAGCTCTGAGGACGGTCTTAGTCATTCTGACGGTTGATGCTGTGAGACAAAATGCAGGCCTATATATACAAGTACAATACACATCAACTCAACTCAACTCAGCTTTATTTGTTTTAAGTGCCATATCATAACAGCTGTTATCTCAGAGCACTTTACAAGCAGAGCAACAATGTGTACATAGTGAAAAAACCCCCTGTCCTTAGACCCTCGCAAAGGCTGAGGAACAACTCCCAAGAAAAACCCTGAGAGGGAAAAAAGGGGAGAAACCTCAGGGTGAGAGACAGAGGAGGGGATCCTCACCCAGGACGGACAGGCGGGCACAAACAAAACATTATTGATGGCTAACAGTTCAGGATATAAATCAATGAATTGAATTGAATCAGTCCATAGTAGCAGGCAGGAGGAACCGCAGTGAGATGAGCCGGGTAGAGGTGGTCCTGGATCCAGCTCAGCCTGATGGAAGTCGGGAGGGAAAAATAAAAATAATAAAAATAAAATGAAAAATAAAATAATAAAAATAAAATGAAAAATAAAATGAAAAATAAGAATAAGAATACAGAGAAAATTAAAAATTAAGAATTAAAAAATAAAATAGTAATAAAATTAAAATAAGAATAAAAAATAAAAATAAATAAAAATTGAAAGATAAAAAGGAGAGGGGGAGGAGAGGGAGGAAGAGGAGGAGAGGGAGGAAGAGGAGGAGATGGAAAACAGACGGGGAGAGGCCAAGAGAAGAGAGAGAAGCTAGAGGGAGCGTGAATCTGATTCACACCCACAGAGAAGGCAGAGAAGATAGAGCTCAATGTGCTGGGGACCCCCAGCAGACTCAATATATAGCAGCTTATCTAGGATTGTAGGTCTATGTGTAGGAGAGTGTAAGAGGAGGGTTTGTAACCTCCTCCTGAAGGTAGAGAGGGTGTCTGCCTCCAGGACTGAGACTGGGAGATGGTTCCACAGCAGAGGGCCTTGGTAGCTGAAGGCTCTGGCTCCACATCTAGACTTAGAGATTCTTGGAACCACCAGTAGGCCTGCATTCAGAGAACAGAGTGTCCTAGTGGGGCAATAGGGTTTTATCAGGTCTGAGATATAAGAGGGTGCCAGACCATGAAGACCTTTATAGACAAGGAGGAGGATTTAGAACTGAATCCTGAATGGTACAGGAAGCCAGTGCTAGGAGGCCAGAACAGGAGAGATGTGATCTCTCTGTCTAGTTTTAGTCAGGACACGAGCTGCCGCGTTCTGAAGGAGCTGCAGACTTCTCATCACCTGTTGGAGCATCCAGCCAGTAGAGAGGAGCAGTAGTCCAGCCTGGAGGTCACAGAGGCTGGACCAGCTGTTCTGCTGCATGGAGGGAGGAGGAGCCTCATGTTAGTGATATTGTGGAGGTGGAAGTAGGCAGTCTGTGAGATAAACTTTATGTGGGAGCTAAAAGACAGATCTGGATCCAAGCTAACACCTAGGTTCTTTATGGTGGTGGCAGAGGGAGTAGCAGATCTATTTTGTAGAGCTATGGCGTCAGATATAGAGTCAGGTAGGTGTTTTGGACCTATGAGCAGTGACTCTGTTTTTACAGAGTTCAGAAGGAGGAAATGATGGGTCCTCCAGGCCTTAATGTCATCAAGGCAGGACTGAAGCTGCTGTAGACGGTTGATAGATAGATATAACTGAGAGTCATCAGCGTAACAGTGGAAATCTATAGAGTGACTCCTGATGATATCACCTAGA
>CM055205.1:21716104-21721104 GCA_029224185.1 Karalla daura
AGAGGTTTTGCTGAGGTGAAGTTGTCAGACTTGATGAATCAGCTTTCATGTTAGATTTACAGAGCTCTTCACAGTTGGAATGGATGGAATGAAATAAAATGAGATAATAAGTAAATAAAACATAAACAAGGCAATAAAATCACACAATCAAGTCTAAACAGAACGTTTAACAAGCAAATCATAACCAAGACGCATTCCAGCACATGTGCTGCATTAATTAACCTGACAGACTGCACACACACACACACACACACACACTCCAGGCTGTGTGTGTGTGTGTGTGCGTGCGTGTGTGTGCGTGGGGGGTTTAAATCATCTGTGAGTTCAGTTTCCCTCATTAAGCAGCTGCTGGTGACAGCGTATTCTCTTTGTCGAGTACTGGGACTTTATTTTCTCTCCGAGTCCCACAAGACGTGTTTCCCTAAACGAAATGTCACATGTTGAGTCGTACACACACACACACACACATACGCACACACACACACACATACGCACACACACACACACACACACACACACACACACACACACACACACACACACACACACACACGGAGCTCAGACTCTCAGATGTCTGAAAGTGTGAGGAAGGAGATGGTAATTTTCTGTTCCTGCCTTTGGAGAAAACATACAATTAGAGAGCTGAACGTTTGTGAGTCTGCAGCCGCTGCCTGATGGCTCCGTGCTTCGTCTCATCTCCAAACCCTCTCCTTCTCCTTCTCCTTCTCTTTCTCCTTCTCCTTCTCCTTCTCCTTCTCCTTCTCCTTGTTCTTGTTCTCGTTCTTCCTACCCCTACCCCCCCCCAGTGTGTAAAGCAGCCCGTGCTGACCTTGTCTTCCTGGTCGATGGTTCCTGGAGCATCGGTGATGACAACTTCCTGAAGATCATCCGCTTCCTGTACAGTACGAGTGGAGCTCTGGACCAGATTGGTCCAGACGGGACTCAGGTATGGGTTGGGGGGGGGGGGGGGGGGGGGGGGGGCGGGGGTGACAGCTGACTGATGTGTACCAGAGCTGATGGATTCTAGATTCAGTTTTCAAATGATTCCAGTTACAGAACTGAGGTCTCAGTAGCAGCCAGTACACACAACCAAGTACCATAGGATTACAAGAGGTGAAGGAGTGATGGAGTGAAGGAGTGATGGAGTGAAGGAGTGATGGAGTGAAGCAGTGATGGAGTGATGGAGTGATGGAGTGATGGAGTGATGGAGTGAAGGAGTGATGGAGTGAAGGAGTGAAGCAGTAATGGAGTGAAGGAGTGATGGAGTGAAGAAGTGATGGAGTGAAGCAGTGAAGGAGTGATGGAGTGAAGCAGTGAAGGAGTGATGGAGTGATGGAGTGAAGGAGTGATGGAGTGAAGCAGTGATGGAGTGAAGGAGTGATGGAGTGAAGGAGTGAAGCAGTGATGGAGTGAAGGAGTGATGGAGTGATGGAGTGATGGAGTGAAGGAGTGATGGAGTGAAGCAGTGAAGGAGTGAAGGAGTGATGGAGTGAAGGAGTGATGGAGTGAAGCAGTGAAGGAGTGATGGAGTGAAGGAGTGATGGAGTGATGGAGTGAAGGAGTGATGGAGTGAAGGAGTGATGGAGTGAAGCAGTGAAGGAGTGATGGAGTGAAGGAGTGATGGAGTGATGGAGTGAAGGAGTGATGGAGTGAAGGAGTGATGGAGTGAAGCAGTGATGGAGTGAAGGAGTGATGGAGTGAAGCAGTGATGGAGTGATGGAGTGAAGGAGTGATGGAGTGATGGAGTGAAGGAGTGATGGAGTGAAGCAGTGAAGGAGTGATGGAGTGATGGAGTGAAGGAGTGATGGAGTGAAGCAGTGATGGAGTGAAGCAGTGAAGGAGTGATGGAGTGAAGGAGTGATAGAGTGAAGGAGTGATGGAGTGAAGCAGTGAAGGAGTGATGGAGTGAAGGAGTGATGGAGTGAAGCAGTGATGGAGTGAAGGAGTGAAGGAGTGATGGAGTGAAGGAGTGATGGAGTGAAGCAGTGATGGAGTGAAGGAGTGAAGGAGTGAAGGAGTGAAGGAGTGATGGAGTGAAGGAGTGAAGGAGTGAAGGAGTGATGGAGTGAAGCAGTGATGGAGTGAAGGAGTGATGGAGTGAAGCAGTGATGGAGTGATGGAGTGAAGGAGTGATGGAGTGATGGAGTGAAGGAGTGATGGAGTGAAGCAGTGAAGGAGTGATGGAGTGATGGAGTGATGGAGTGATGGAGTGAAGCAGTGATGGAGTGAAGCAGTGAAGGAGTGATGGAGTGAAGGAGTGATGGAGTGATGAGTGAAGGAGTGATGGAGTGAAGCAGTGATGGAGTGAAGGAGTGAAGGAGTGATGGAGTGAAGGAGTGATGGAGTGATGGAGTGAAGGAGTGATGGAGTGAGGGTCTGTCGTCTGCAGGTGGCCATCGCTCAGTTCAGCGACGACGCTCGGACCGAGTTCAGACTGAACTCCTACAACGACAAAGAGCGACTGCTGGAGGCCATCACCAGGATCTCCTACAAGGGAGGGAACACCAAGACAGGTCTCTCACACACACACACATCCGTAGACAGACAGACAGACAGACAGACAGACAGACAGACAGACAGACAGACAGACAGACAGATGTGTGGGTTTGACTGACAGCTGTGTCGGTCCAATCAGGACGAGCGATCCAGCACGTGAAGGAGAACATCTTCACGGTGGAGGGCGGGATGAGGAGAGGAGTCCCCAACGTCCTGGTGGTGCTGACGGACGGACGCTCCCAGGACGACGTCAACAAGGTGTCCAAGGAGCTGCAGATGGAGGGTGAGAGCCCCGAGGACACAGCGCCCCCTCCAGGGACCACAGCGTCCTCATCACTGCTGATGATGACGAGCTTCATTAGGTCCTGGAGACATCAGGCAGATTATCTGGACTCCAGACTTCCTTTAGTTATTCCTCTAAGTGGATTCCAATGTGCCAACTCAATTCAACTTTATTTCTGAAGTCAAAAACAACCCAGTAAACAGTCATGAGCACAAATACCAGAGTAAAAACTCTCCCTCTCTCTCCTCCTGTCCCTCCTCCTCTCCCTCTCTCTCTCTCTCTCTCTCCTCCTGTCCCTCTCTCTCTCTATCTCTCTCTCTCTCTCTCTGTGTCCCTCCTCCTCTCCCTCTCTCTCTCTCTCTCTCTCTCGCTCTCTCTCTCTGCCTCTCTCTATCCCTCTCTCTCTCTCTGTCCCTCTCTCGCTCTCTCTTCCCCTTCCTCTCCCTCTCTCTCTCTATCCCTTTCTTTCCCCCTGTCTCTCTCTCTCTTCCTCCCCCTCTTCATCTCCCTCTCTCTCTCTCTCTCTCTCTCTCTCTCTCTCCCCCTCTCTCTCTCTCAGGCTACATCGTCTTTGCCATTGGTTTTGCGGATGCTGACTATGGTGAACTGGTGAGCATCGCCAGTAAACCCAGTGAGCGACACGTCTTCTTTGTGGACGACCTGGACGCCTTCAAGAAGATCGAGGAGAAGCTTGTGACGTTCGTGTGTGAGGCCGCTACTGCCAGTGAGTCAGACAGTCTAACTGTGACTAGTTAGATCCTCAGACTGGTCCCAGTCAGACTGTCTGACTGGGACCAGTCTGAGTATCTGACCAGAGCTTTGTTCGGCTCAACTTCACCTCTGGTTTCACTACTTATGTGGAGCTTTGATGGCAGACTACAACTGTTCAGTGAGTTAGAGATGAGCTGCTGGTTACAGCTGGTTGCAGCTGGTTGCAGCTGGTTGCAGCTGGTTGCAGCTGGTTGCAGCTGGTTGCAGCTGGTTGCAGCTGGTTGCAGCTGGTTGCAGCTGGTTGCAGCTGGTTGCAGCTGGTTGCAGCTGGTTGCAGCTGGTTAAATGGAGACCAGCTCTGGAAGTTTTACAGACTTTTAGAAGTTGCTGAAGTGAGCCTCAGGATTCCTACAGATTCCTTGGAATAAAACTCCTTCTCCTCCTCCAGCTTGTCCGTCTGTTCCGATGAGTGGCAGCACAACACCAGGTGAGAGGTGACATGTACACACACACACACACACACATACACACAAACACACACACTCTTACTGAGGCCGATGTGATGGAGAGATGAGCTCTGACGATGCGTTCAGGTGCAGTGGGACATTCTGCCTGCTCTCAGTGATGTTCAGAGATGTGTGTGTGTGTGTGTGTGTGTGTGTGTGTGTGTGTGTGTGTGTGTGTGTGTGTGCCTGCAGGCTTCCGGATGATGGAGTTGTTTGGTCTGGTGGAGGAGCGTTACAGCAGTGTCTCAGGTGTCTCCATGGTTCCTGGAACCTTCAACACCTTCCCCTGCTTCCACCTGCACAGTGACGCCTTCCTGGTGCAGCCCACCAGGTCCTCACACACACACACACACACACACACACACACACACACACACACACACACTCAAAGAGTAAATCAGATGACGATCTCACATGCTCCACACGCAGCAGTAAACAAACAACCAATCAGTTGTGTGTGTGTGTGTGTGTGTGTGTGTGTGTGTGTGTGTGTGTGCGCGCGCATGTGTGTGTGTGGACAGGTTCCTCCACCCTGAGGGCCTCCCCTCTGACTACACCATCACTCTGCTGCTGCGGCTGCTGCCTGACACCCCAGAGGAGCCGTTCGCCGTCTGGGAAATCCTCAACAAGAGCAACGAGCCGCTGGTTGGAGTCATCCTGGACAGTGAGACACACACACACCCCCTGAGACACACATACTGAGACACACACACACTGAGACACACACACACTCTGAGACACACACACACACACACACACACACCCTGAGGCACACACACTGAGACACACACACTCTGAGACACACACTATGAGACACACACACTGAGACACACACTCTGAGACACACACACCCTCTGAGAAACACACACTGACACACACACACACACACACACACACTCTGAGACACACACACTGAGACACACACACACACACTCTCTGAGACACACACACCGAGACACACACACACACACACACACACACACACACTGAGACACACACACACA
>CM055205.1:21723604-21743604 GCA_029224185.1 Karalla daura
GCTCTGAACGAGACTCTAACGAGACTAACGAGACTCTAACAAGACTCTAACGAGACTCTAACGAGACTAACAAGACTAACGAGACTCTAACAAGACTCTAACGAGACTCTAACGAGACTAACAAGACTAACGAGACTCTAACAAGACTCTAACGAGACTCTAACGAGACTCTAACGAGACTAACAAGACTAACGAGACTCTAACAAGACTCTAACGAGACTCTAACGAGACTAACAAGACTAACGAGACTCTAACGAGACCATTGAGATAGTTCACCCAGAATGTGTCCATGTTTGACCTTAGACATGAATGTGTTCTTTCCCTACCTCTCTCTCTCTCTGTCCCTCTCTCTCTCTCTCTCTCTCTCTCTCTCTCTCTCCCTCCCTCTCTCTCTCTCTCTCTCTCTCTCTCTTGCTCTCCCTCTCTCTCGCTCTCTGTCTCAGGGTCCAACTGGTGCAGTCGGTGATACTGGTTTTCCAGGACCTCAAGGACCTCAAGGACCTCAGGGGCCCAGTGGACGGTCCATCATTGGACCCCCAGTATGTAACCCCCCCCCCCTCCACACACACACACACACACACACATACACTCCTCTTCATTGCAGGTACATTTCACAGTGTTTTTATGTCAAAACAACTCAGGTTTCTAACATGTTAAACTTATAGTGTATGTGTGTGTGTGTGTGTGTGTGTGTGTGTGTGTGTGTGTGTGTGTGTCCAGGGAGCTCCTGGAGAGCGAGGACAGAAAGGGGACGCAGGACAGGCCGGAGCACAGGTAATAAATGGTCCTGGTGAATCAACTGAAGATCAAGTTTGAGGCTTTAACTTCTTCTGCTGTTGTGATTCAGGATTTTTGTTGTTTATTGAATGAAACCGTTTTACTTTCTGAGGTGACGGGTGATGTCTCTGTCGGGTGTTTTTGTAGTCATCTAATGACCTAATGATCAATGGACCTTGGGAAGTCCTTGAATCTGTGTTAAAAGCACCTCTGTGACCCCTGACCTCTGAGTGACCTCTGACTGACCTCTGAAGGCCCTCTGTGACCCCTGACCTCTGACTGACCTCTGCGGGCCCTCTGTGACCCCTGACCTCTGACTGACCTCTGACTGACCTCTGCGGGCCTTCTGTGACCCCTGACCTCTGACTGACCTCTGACTGACCTCTGAAGGCCCTCTGTGACCCCTGACCTCTGCGGGCCCTCTGTGACCCCTGACCTCTGACTGACCTCTGACTGACCTCTGCGGGCCTTCTGTGACCCCTGATCTCTGAGTGACCTCTGACTGACCTCTGCGGGCACCTCTGTGACCCCTGACCTCTGACTGACCTCTGTGCTCTGTGTTCCAGGGCATTCCTGGGCGTGCGGGGACTCCAGGCCGGGAGGGACCACCAGGACCCAGAGTGAGTCTCTGCTGCTTCTGATTGGCTCACCCTAACAAAGGGAGCAGCTCCAGCCAATCAGAGGCAGCTCCACCCCCACACCAGCAGCACGACACGTTCTCCAACAATGAAGCTTCAGCACGACAACCAGATTTCCTAGAATAGAATAGAATAGAATAGAATAGAGGAGCATATGACAGACTGAGTGTCACGTTCAGGATGGTGAAACATGTCGACTGGTTCCAGCTGTAGTAGTCTCATCTTTCTTGATTCTTGTCCAATTTATTTATTTTTCAAATGAATGAGATGAGCAAAGTTAGCAAAGCAGAGCCAGGTGGTCCTGGTCCATCGCTCACAACTGTCTCGTCCTGGTCTGAAAGACCTGAGCTCGTCCTGAACACCTCTGTCTATTTTTACGTTTTTTAATCTTACTGCTGCTTTACTCTGACCTGGTGAGATGGTGCGCTCCTCTTTGCCCTCTGCAGGGACTGCCAGGCAAAGACGGCCCCCCGGGCAGACAGGGGCCCACAGGAACCATCGTGAGTGCTGCATGTGTGTGTGTCTGTGTGTGTGAGATGAATTATTGATGAACTGTTATTGATGAATCCTAAGGAGGCACCTAGGATCCTGCACCTCTCACCTGACATTCACTTCCTGATGTTTGTGTCAACCTGGATCTCATGTCTGTGCGTGTGTGTGTATCCTCAGGGGACCCCAGGAGCTCCAGGGGCCCCAGGTAACACTGGACCCCCAGGGAAGCAGGGCGAGCTGGGCCCCCCGGTGAGTCAGGAACACTCCTGGAACACTGTGACACACACCTGTCCAACACCTGCCACATTTCTATAGCCCACCTGGGCTAGCACACCCGGGCTAACACACCTGGGCTAACACACCTGGGCTAGCACAACTGGGCTAACACACCTGGAAGAGAGCGGAGCAGACATCCATCAGTAACACTGAAACAAAACACCTGATGAACACCTGTGTCACATCTGGAACACGTCTGTTCCGTGTGAGTAAATCTGAGGTGAGTTCCTTGAAGTAAAACACTGAAGCACAAGAACCTCCCGATAAGATGAGCAGCGGGGCTGAGCGCTCTGTGCCTCATGCTCATGCCTGGGGACGTTTGCATCGTTGCAGCGTTGGAAACTTGAAAAGTTTTTTACAAATGACATTGAGAAAAGAAACGGCTGCAGTTCTGATCTTCTCTCAGAGGTCATGTTGTGAATAAAGGTTTAAAAAAGGAAGAGGAAGATCAATAACCAGAGTGACCACACAGTGAGTTTTTATTCCAGATGAAACATGCACACACACACACACATATACACTGTGTGGGTGTGTGTGTGCGTGTGTGTGTGTGTGTCAGGGGAGCAGAGATGCAGTGGGAGGTGAAACAAACGACTGTTGTCGAGCAGGTAATTAGAGAGCGTGGGCGGACTGAGAGGAGCCCCGCTTAACTAATTACCAGCACCCGTCAATTACACGTCTTAACGTGAACCTGCTGCGGCAGAATGAAGTCTGCTGTGTGTGTGTGTGTGTGTGTGTGTGTGTGTGTGTGTGTGTGTATTTGAATACAAATGTAATTTTTGTTGATGAGGAAGCAAAACACAGGCCTGCTGGGTGTCTGTAGTTCTCGTTCTCGTCTTTGGCTTTGGCTCTGAATGGTTGTGATGCTGCCCAGAACGGGGCGGTTACATATGGCCGTGGGCGGGGCCGTGGTGGGCGGGGCCGTGGTGGGCGGGGCCATGGTGGGCGGGGCAGTGGTGGGCGGGGCCGTGGTGGGCGGGGCTTTATGATGGTGGGTTGTGTGTGTTTCAGGGTCCTCCTGGAGGTAAAGGCGAGAAAGGTGAACGGGTAAGAAAGAAATCATAAAAAGTTTCTTCTCATCCACACAACAGAACTTTCACAAATACTTTTTCCAGGTTTCCAATAGTAACAAAGACAATGACATGATATTTTATGATCATTTATATCTATATTAAACTTTAATATTCAGTTATATAAGGTTTGTATTTAGGCAGCAGCGTCCCCTCTGATATTGTTCTAATGGAATGCTTCCTCAGGGCGACCTCCAGTCCACAGCCTCGGTCCAGGCCATCGCCAGACAGGTCTGTGAGCAGCTGATCCAGAGTGAGTCACGCCTCAGACGGAGGGATGGAGGGAGGGAGGGAGACAGAGAGAGAGAGAGGGGGAGGAATAGAGACATGGAGAGAGAGAGGGAGATAGAGAGAGATGGAGAGAGATCACTGATGTGACTGGTTCCTTCTCCAGGTCACATGGCTCGCTACAACTCCATCCTGAACCACGCTCCCAGCCCCCCCGTCTCCATCCGGACCGTTCCGGGCCCCCCCGGGGAGCCCGGCAGGCAGGGGACCCCGGGGCCACAGGGAGAACAGGGGCCACCGGGAAGACCAGGATTCCCAGGACAGAACGGACAGAACGGGCAGCCCGGAGAGAGAGGCGAGCCTCGAATGAAGACCCTGATGATTATTATAATTAGTGGCACAGCCGCTCTAATTAGTCATGCTTCTTCCTCTTCCTCTTTCTCTTCCTCTTATTCCTCCTCTTCCTCTTCATCTTCATCTTCCTCTTATTCTTCCTCTTCATCTTCCTCTTCCTCTTCTTCAGCCATTTTGACTGTTAGTTACCACATAACTGGTAGAGCTCTGCACTTAGAGAGCAACTTGCTGTGTTGTTACTGAAACATTCCCAGTAGAAATGAGTGGGACTCTTACTGGTCCCAGCATGACACTGGAACACTCCTGAACGTTGTTCAGTTTGCTGCGTACTGTTGTTGTGCTGCTGTTTGCCTCAAGGACAGAAACATTGGTGGGAATAAAGATGGAATCTCTCTGTTTCATGTGTCTTTTGGTGGAAAACGTTCTTTGATCATTTTTGTTTGTTCTCAGGTCAACCAGGCGAGAAGGGAGAGAAGGGATCTCCAGGGGTCGGAGTCCAGGGCCCCCGAGGGCCCCCAGGAGCCCCCGGTAACTACCTGCTCCACAGTCCTCAATCTGGATGTCCTGGTCCTGGTCCTGGTCCTGGTCCTGGTCCTGGTCCTGGTCCTGGTCCTGGTCCTGGTCCTGGTCCTGGTCCAGGTCCAGGTCCTGATGCTGTCCTCTCTCCTCAGGGCCTCAGGGGCAGGGCAGACCGGGCAGTCAGGGCCCCTCGGGGCGGCCTGGGAACCCGGGGCCTCCCGGGCGGCCCGGCGTCCCTGGTCCGGTCGGGTCCACAGGGCCTCCAGGATACTGTGACCAGAACTCCTGTATGGGATACAACGTGGGAGGTGAGTGGAGCTTCGGGACCAGACTGAGACTCAGAGCAGTGGAACTGAGGCTGAAAGAGTCTGCGGGGACATTCAGGGAAAGTCAAAGAAATGAGAAGCAGTGACCTGTCAACATGACGTCAGATGTTTAAAGTTCCTCCACAGGGGAAATTATAACGTTTGATTACTTTTCCCTTTATTTTGTGGAGCTTGAACCCTTGGTCTCCCAGAATCCTTTGTTGTAACCAGAGATGAGTTAACGCTGCAAGCTCGTCCAGTCAAACCACGATTCATCTGCTTCCTTTCACTCTGAAAGCATCTCTGCACACACACACACACACACACACACAGACTCAGAAACACCCTGCTCAGACTTCTCGTTGCTCCTCGGGGGTCAAAGGTCACAGAAGTGTTGGGGTGAAGGAGCAGTGAGGAGGTGTGCTCCTCTCCAGAGTGTTCTCTGCAGAGTGTGTGTGTGCTGTGTGAACGTGGACATCAACCAACCTGTTCTAGTTTTGTTTGGACTAAACCGGTTAGTTTGGACTAAACTAGACTCCACAGGTCACCAGAGACGTTTACGTCTCATCTAGACTAGAGAACGAGACTGATTGAGCGTTGAACTTTTACGTAGAAGCTATGAGCTCTGGTTCCATCAGAGTCATAGTCTGTTCTACTTCCTGTCTTCTCTTCCTGCTCAGATCTGCTCCTTAAAGCTGATCTGGCAACCACAAGTAGGCTGAGCTCTGATTGGCTGTCTCTGCTGCCGCTCACCGGAATGATCATGTGACTCGATGTGAACACTGGTCATCAGGCATTAGTCCTGCTCTGCTCTACAGCATGTCAACATGGAGGTTAAACCAGAACCTGGTTAACTCCATAACCTAGTTAAGGTCTGTCAGGTCAGTAAAGGCTCAAGTCCATTCTCAGACTGTTGATGTCCACGTGAACAGTGAGTGTGGATGATCAGTAGAAGGTTTTCTTCTCCTTCTTCTTCTACAAACCAACTAGCTGAAGAAGAAGAAGAAGCTCCTCCAGCCTCTGAACGCATGAGAACATAAAGGGTGGAGGTCAGAGGTCACCTGCATGCTCCTGCTTCATCCTCTGTTTCTGCTGCTTCACTGGGGACCAGTCTTCAGGGACAGACAGACAGGTAGACAGACAGGTAGACAGACAGATAGACAGGTAGACAGACAGACAGACAGACAGGTACACAGGTAGATAGACACACACACAGACAGACAGATAGACAGGTAGACAGACAGGTAGACAGACACAGACAGACAGGTAGACAGACAGATAGACAGGTAGACAGACAGGGAGACACAGACAAGCAGGTAGACAGACATGTAGACACAGACAGACATAAAGAGAGGTAGACAGACACAGACAGGCAAACAGACAGGCAGACAGACAGACAGACAGACAGACAGGCAAGTAGACAGACAGGCCAGTAGACAGACAGGCAGACAGACAGGTAGACAGAGACAAATAGATACAGATAGACAGGTAGACAGACAGAAAAATAGATACAGACAGACAGATAGACAGACAGACAAATAGATACAGACAGACAGATAGACAGACAGACAAATAGATACAGACAGACAGATAGACAGACAGACAAATAGATACAGACAGGGATGTTCACACACATGTTGTGTGGACGCTGTGTGGGCGGAGCTACTGTCCCCCTTCTCCAAGCTGGCCAAGTGACCATACCACATTGTGACATCACAGCTGTGAGAGGGCGAAGGTCACGGTCACTTGAGCTCAGAGGCTCGTCTCCCAGAATGCTTTGCTGCAGCAGATCTGCTCAGCTCTCTGTCTTTTCATGAGCAGATCCACTCTAGATCTCAGCTACTGACTAACCCCGGTGAATCTGGTAACCTGGCAGCCCTGGCTCTTTATCCCTTGGTAACCATGACAACCCTCCATAACTGTCAGTAAACCTGGCAACCCTGACAACCCCTGGTAAACTTGATTACCCTGGTAACCCTGTCCATCTGTGTCTCTCGCTCCCTCCTTCCTCTTCCTGTCTCTCTAACC
This sequence comes from Karalla daura, assembly GCA_029224185.1. Lineage (NCBI taxonomy): Eukaryota > Metazoa > Chordata > Actinopteri > Chaetodontiformes > Leiognathidae > Karalla > Karalla daura. The sequence continues at coordinate 21,730,292 of CM055205.1, forward strand.
CAATCACGTGACTCCTCGGCGCTTCCTGTGCTGGTGGCGGCGGGTCGGGACGGGGTGTCGTCCATCTTTGTTTGGTGGTTCTTCTGGGCGCCCGGTTGCTACGGCAACGCAGAGGTTGAGGATGTGACTGACGGCAGCCGTGTCCCTGCAGTGCAACTGCCGTCCAACGTCTTCCAGAACTACGGCGAGGCGGAGGAGGACGACCCGTACCGCTACTACCAGCCCAACTACCCGGCGCCGCGGCCTGTTGCCCCCGACGACCCCTCCCTCACAGACCCCGCCCCCGGCGAGCAGCGCACAGCCCGCAGCCTGCAGCAGGAGGAGGAGGAGGCGGGGCCTGAGGCGGGGCTGGAGGCAGGGCCAGAGAGGAGGCCGCAGAGGGGACTGAGGAAATGAGAGGAGCTGATTGGAGGAGAGGGCGCCTCCCACCGCCACTGATGGGGCGGCACGAAGCCGTTATGAACTAATCAACAAAGTGCCTGATGGGGAGGATTTCTTATGGACACCGTCGGGGGGCGGGGCTTAGCCTGGGGTGAGGGCGGGGACTGTTGTAACTCATCTATGCTATTGATTTTAATGTTGATATTTTGGATTTAATGTTTTTGTTTTTGTCCGGGTTTCCATGGAGACACTTCCTGTTCGGCAGCGTCAGCTCAGCTGTTCTCATTCTGTCCTCAGGCTGTTTGACTCTCACCTGGTCCGTTCAAGTGCCTCATCCATGTGCAAAACGCACACACACACACACACACACACACACATGCCATGGCAATACACACACCTCCGAACACATGCAGACACTGATGGAAAACATCCTTGTTGCAGGCAGAAGCTCCAGTCGTTTGGTCTGTGACATGGTGGTGTGTCCTCCACAGAGACAGAGACCAAGTCCTGAGTTTCCTCGATCCGTCCCTTCAGAGGGAAACCAGAAGGTGTTCACCCTGAAGAAGCTCAGAGCAGAGCTTCTGCACAAATACTTAAAGATAAAGCTGGAGCGACCGGCCGCATACGAACCCTGCTGGATTATTAGTGGCTTCACTATTAAGGCTAGAATGCTAATGATGCTAGTGCAGGTTGGTTTAATCCAGGTTTGCAGCTCGGCCTGTCTCACCTGACTCACACTCAGAGTACACAGCCTGTTGAGGTGCGTTCCCTCCCTCCGTTGCGTCTCAGTTATGGATGTAAAGTTTTGCATGTTTTGCTTCATTTACCAGCTGATGTTTGTTTGTGTTAATCCCATAGAGCCACAGACAGTCTCTGTCACTCTGGCACGTTCGCTTTGTGTTTTTACTGAAAATGAAACTTCATGTGTCTGGAGAGGTCGGAGGTGCTGGTCCAGCAGCAGACGGAGCGTTCTGATTGGTCCAGAGCTCCTGCTCTCTCTCTCTGTCTCTCTCTCTCTCTCTCTCTCTCTCTGTCTCTGTCTCTCTCTCTCTCTCTGTATCTCTCTCTCTGTCTCTCTCTCTCTCTTTGCACCTCCGACCAGAATGCGTTTGAAATATGAAATCAAGGAAGTAATTTATTTTTTACTCAGTATTGATTTTCTCAGAACAATAAAACTGAAGTACAACCACCACTGCTGTGTCTATCTATCTATCTATCTGTCTATCTATCTATCTATCTATCTATCTATCTATCTATCTATCTATCTATCTATCTATCTATCTATCTATCTATCTATCTATCTATCTATCTATCTATCTACCTATATCTATCTATCTATCTATCTATCTATCTATCTATCTATCTATCTATCTATCTATCTATCTATCTATCTATCTATCTATCTATCTGTCTATCTATCTATCTATCTATCTATCTATCTATCTATCTATCTATCTATCTATCTATCTATCTATCTATCTATCTATCTATCTATCTACCTATATCTATCTATCTATCTATCTATCTATCTATCTATCTATCTATCTATCTATCTATCTACCTCTATCTATCTATCTATCTATCTATCTATCTATCTATCTATCTATCTATCTATCTATCTATCCATCTATCCATCTATCCATCTATCTATCTATCTATCTATCTATCTATCTATCTATCTATCTATCTATCTATCTATCTATCTATCTATCTATCTATCTATCTATCTATCTATCATCCTCCCATCATCCACTCCTGCAGTTTGTTTCTAGTATTCTGTGAAGTTGAAGGTTGAGGACACCGAAGAGGAGGAGGAGGAGGAGTGCCCCCTCCCCCCAACACCTACCCACCCACACACACACACACATTAAGGCAATTTTCCCTTGTTCTCTTTCGTTTTCTCGTCTCTGAGTCGGTTGATGGATGAAGACGATGCATGAAAGACAAAAATGAAAATGAAAACAAAACATGACATTAAAAACACACAAAGTGAAAGCACGGAGGGAGCGTGTCCCATTCCTAACTGAACCAGCGTTCTCTCTCACATTGGACGAAGATCACAAAGTGTTTAACTGCTCTCTGGTTTGATTGGCTGCCGTGACCTTTGACCTCTCAGCTGCCGCCACTCAGCTCCTGTGCTGGTGAAATGGCGCCACCGTGTGGTGGAGATGAAGTATGACCTGAAACAGCTTCTGGAAGGACAGACGTCACTCTGTGTTGATATCGTTCTGTATGACTGTGGATGCCGTAAAGGAGGCAGGGATGTCATCTCATCTATAGTAATCAGATCTATATATAGGACCTATTGATTACTGCCTCATGGGTCTGTGTGACCAATCAGCTCTGTCCGGCACCTCTGGGCCCGAACAATCAGCTTCCTGTCCGTTTATAGCTCGGCCCTTGAATCAGACGCCTTGTGTGATATTTATAAGCAGAGAGATGATCTTTAATGTGACACATGAGGTTCACATTTGGATAAATCCAGATCTGCCAAATCAGATTACAGCAGATCAGATTCACCGCAAAATAAAATCCATGTGACCGAGCGAGGCCGAGCGTCACTGTGTGAGCGCAGCACACACACCACTGTGCTGTCCATAGGAGCTGTGTGTGTGTGCGTGTGTGCGTGTGTGTGTGTGTGTGTGCACAGAACTCACAGCTCACACTGAGTTAGTTTCTCGGCTTCATCCTCCCATCATGAAGCGGCTCCAACACAAAGTGAGACCACACAGATTATCTGAGGTTCAGGCAAATTTAATTCATTTAAGGAAATAACAAAATTTAATATTAAATCTGTAGGTCGATGGAACCAGTCATGTAGCCAGTGAGGCTGAGAGTGTGTGTGTGTGTATGTGTGTGTGTGTGTGTCTAAGTGAATTACATAAACAGAAAAAGAAACGAGCAAAACCAGGCGAACAAAAACCACGACTAAGACCAAGTCCTGTTCACTGGGTTATGAGAGTCCATAAGTCTCCAGCTCCATAGAAATATCTTAACATCTGGATCACTCTGGAGATAACAGCTCCATGATCTCAAAGTGTGATGGAAACACTTTGTTCACATCTCCAGGTCACGTGACCTGACGTAGGGGTCACATGACCAGTTCCCTTCAGACCAGATGGACAGAGGAGGAGACTCAACTGTTTCTACATCTGATTCAAAGATCTAAGAAAACTATGTTCTGGACGTCCATCTTCCTCAGAGTGGAGGACCAGGACCACATGGTACCAGGGTTATTATGGGATGGAGCAGGACCACATGGTACCAGGATTATTATGGGATGGAGCAGGACCACATGGTACCAGGCTTATTATGGGATGGAGCAGGACCACATGGTACCAGGGTTATTATGGGATGGAGCAGGACCACATGGTACCAGGGTTATTATGGGATGGAGCAGGACCACATGGTACCAGGGTTATTATGGGATGGAGCAGGACCACATGGTACCAGGGTTATTATGGGATGGAGCAGGCTCAGCTCAGACACCTTCAGTGGAAACAGCTGATAGACACACAGCCAGACAGATAGAGGCTACTGGTTGTTGCCATGACGTCACCTGAGGTCACATGACTTCCAGGACACAGTGTGAGTGGAGCACGTCTCCGTCTCCTGGCGTGTGATTGGTTCAGCCGAGGCACAGGTGAGAGTCCTCCTCCTCTTCTTCTCCTCCCTCTCCTCCTCTTCTTCCTCCCCTTTTTCTCCTCCTTCTCCTCCTCCTCTTTTTCTCCTCTCCTCCTCTTCTCCTCCTCTTCCTCATCTTTTGCTCCTCCTTCTCCTCCCTCTCCTCCTCTTCTTCACCTCCTTTGCTTATTAGTGAGCACACAATTGTTTATTCATCAGGACAAGGAGAGCAACCTGCTGTCTGGACACGTACACACTCACAGGAACAAAGGATTCATTATTAAAACACACACACGCACACACACTCACACACATGCAGACACACACACACACACGCACACACACACACGCACATGCACACGCACGCACGCACGCACACACACACACACACACACTATCTTCTGCTGCAGTCGGTGTCAATAATTACAAACATCATCGACGCTGCACAGTTTCATTGTTAATTCAGTGTGTGTTTGTGTGTGTGAGTGTGTGAGTGTGTGTGTGAATGTGTGTGAGTGTGTGAGTGTGTGTTTGTGTGTGAGTGTGTGAGTGTGTCTGTGTGTGTGTGTGTGTGTGTGTGTGTGTGTGTGTGTGTGTGTGTGAGTGTGTGTGTGTGTGTGCAGCAGGCTGATGGCCCTGCTTGTTTACCCTCCCGAAGCAGGAGCAGCTTCTGCTCAACAGCCTCCTCCTGCTGCGCTTCCTCCTCCTGCTGCGCTTCCTCCTCCTCATCCTCCCTCTCCCCCTCCTCCTGCTCCTCCTCCCCCTCCCCCTCCTCCTGCTCCTGCCCCCCCCCTAATCCTGCTCCTCACCCTCTGTCCTCTCTTGTATATAAACTTCAGATTTTCAGTGCAGCTAAACACGTATGTGACGTAGGCTCAGAGTGTGACCAACCCCACCTCCACTCCACTTGCTCGGACTGGGATGTGACCCAGCGACCTCCTGGCTGCAGGCAGCAGCTCCTGGTCTGACCACGGTGGGCAGGAACAGTCTTCCTGTGGTTTATTATCATTGTCAGAGTGGTTCTCTGAGCCCAGCCTCGCTGTGAAGCTCTGCTCTCCAGCTGCTCTGCAGTCGTCTGAACGTGACGCACTGAGACTCCCAATAATGACTTTTTATATTTTGCTCTTCTCAGCCGGCTTCATCTGATTAATTGTGGGAGGGAGGCCAGCGGCAGCACAGAGCGCTCCTGTCACAAGACAAGAAAGGAAAGCACATGACTGGAGCCATGGAGCTGCGGAGGCCGCTCTGGAGCTGCGGAGGCCGCTCTGGAGCTGCGGAGGCCGCTCTGGAGCTGCGGAGGCCGCTCTGGAGCTGCGGAGGCCGCTCTGGAGCTGCGGAGGCCGCTCTGGAGCTGCGGAGGCCGCTCTGGAGCTGCGGAGGCCGCTCTGGAGCTGCGGAGGCCGCTCTGGAGCTGTGGAGCTGCTGGGCGGTCTGTGGTCTGTGGGCGGAGCCTCCATCTGCCCCTGACCCGATGACTGGGTTCTGTGAGCTGCAGTTTGGATCCTGTGTGTTGAAGCTTGTTGATCACTGATGGTTTTCAGTTGAAAAACACTAAATCTGAGAGAGAGAACTAACAGCGATCTGTAGATCTGTAGCAGCCAGACAGTTTGTCTGGACCAAGTTTCTAGAACAGATGAAGGTGAAATGTTTGATTTAAGATCATTTTTTAAAATAGTTTTTGTATCTTGGTAATAACTGAATAATGTAGCAGTGTTGGTCTGGAGGCCCAGTGGACAGCACGGCCACCTCAGAGCCAGAAGAGCCTGGGTTGGATTCCCTGGTTGAGTCTGTGTCAGTCTGAACCAGATCATTACAGACCAGAGATACTGTCACGTTAACATGAGGTCCTTGTGGATTATTTCATTCATTTCTTCGCTCAAACTCTTTTCTCATATGTCCCTCTGATTGGCTAAGCCTACAAGCACCAGCCAATCAGAGGGAGACTGGGTGGATTCATCTCAAAAGTGATGTTGTCCACCACGTTTACACAGACATCAAGATCAGATCCTGATGTCCTCCTCACATCTGGCTCCTCCTCTCATCCTGCTCCTCTTCTCATTTGGTTCTCATCTCATCCTGCTCCTCCTCCCATCCTCCTGGTCTCCTCCTCCTGGCCTCCTCTTCCTGGTCTCCTCCTGCTTTATAGCAACACAACAGCTGCTTCTCACAATCTTCCAGAGGTTTACAGCTGGTTCAGACCAGTACGTATTCTCCTCCTCCACTGGTTCAGACCAGTACGTATCCTCCTCCTCCACTGGTTCAGACCAGTACGTATCCTCCTCCTCCACTGGTTCAGACCAGTACGTATCCTCCTCCTCCACTGGTTCAGACCAGTACGTATCCTCCTCCTCCACTGGTTCAGACCAGTACGTATCCTCCTCCTCCACTGGTTCAGACCAGTACGTATCCTCTTCCTCTACTGGTTCAGACCAGTACGTATCCTCCTCCTCCACTGGTTCAGACCAGTACGTATCCTCCTCCTCCACTGGTTCAGACCAGTACGTATCCTCCTCCTCCACTGGTTCAGACCAGTACGTATCCTCCTCCTCCACTGGTTCAGATCAGTACGTATCCTCCTCCTTCAGAACATACACTTCTCCTTCTTCATTTTCATCTTCTTCTTCTCCTCCTTTGTCCCCTCCTTGTCTTGGACCAAGGGCAGCGTCCTCTTACAGCCGACAGCTGCTGTTACTGCGAGCTGAGAAGCTACGCTGCAAGGTATGGAAAGTCACATGATCATCCGTGTGAGTGACAGGAGAGGCAGCCAGTCAGAATAGAATGGAATAGAGTCCAATACAATACAATACAACACAATATACAATGTCATATATGCAAATGTACAAGGTCACAGTGAAGTCACGGAAAGTTAGTTTGAGTCTGGATGCTGTCTCCATGTGAACAGAGTCAGTGATAGCAGCTCAGAAACATCAGATGAAGACATGAATGTGTTCACAGCAGCTGAGTGTGGACCCGTCGTCCTGTGGAGCGTGCCTCGCTCTGGAGGTCGGGCAGTAATTGGGATGCTTTCATGCAGGCGTGTGCTCCTGACGGGGCCGTGACTTCTCCCTCTCACCCTCTTTGTTTTGCGGGTCCAGTTCTCGCCTCCGTGAGCCTTCTACCCGCAGACATGTGTGACACTGTCTGCTCTTGATTACTATTTTAAAGACTATTTTAAGCCTTGAGTGGTTCAGTTTTTAACTTTTGTTGCTAAGCAATGTTGGCCAAAACTCTGCTTATTGGCTAGAGCTGGCACTTTTGCCTGGCAACATTACCTGATTGTGTATTCTGGAGACACTGGCGAGAGCTTCCAGTTGCAGACAAAGTCTTGTGCAAAGATGTCTCTGGCTGAGTCTGTGGTGCTGTGTTATTTTCATCTGCCTGTCCCTGAATGCACCACGACGGAGCATAAAGGCCGAGTGTTTGCTGATGTTATAAAGGAGGCCGTCGGTTTAATGAGCTGTCTGCAGAGAGCCTTGCACTGTGAATGCAGTCTGAAGGTCTGGAGGAACCCTGCAGCTCCGTGGAGACGCTGGATGATCCGGACCTGTCCAGGCCTGGTCCAGGCCTGGTCCAGGTTTGATCCTGATCTGGTCCAGGCCTGGTCCAGGCCTGGAGCAGGCCTGGACCAGACAGGAATCTGCTCGGCCCAAGGTTTAAATCCTCTCTGTGAGAGACGTGTGAATGTCTCCTGCTCCCAGTGCCATTAAAATAATATTTAAAATATAACCAAACAATGAAAACAGTCGGTTCACTGCTGCAGGCAGACATTATCAAACCAGGCAATCGTGTTTTTGTAGAAGTCTGATCGATTCCCAGACTTTGCTGATGACTGAGAAATGCACAGGAGGATTAAAAACAAGGGGAATGAAAGACGTGACAGAACTAATTGGCAGCAGATTCAAGGACTGTGGCTGATTTCAACAGGACTTTTTAACCTCGTGGAGGAAAACAGCACAGATTATTTACAACCGAGGAATGACTTCGTTTAAGATCTACTGACTGAAACTGATTCGTGTTTCAAGTGCTCTTCCACCTGTCACCGTCTAATTTCATTAGAAACTGATTTGTTTAAATTTCATAATCGCGGTTTGTTGTAAATGTTTTGCACATCCGGTAAATACGAGTCAGAGGATGAGCAGAGGGAATGGAATGAAACATTTCTGTCCAGTGATGTCAGAAATATACAATCATTAAACACACAGAAAATAACCCAGACATGTCAAATGTGCAGGAACTGTGTCCCCTTGTCTGGCTGTGAACCGATTTAAATAGACCTGATGCAACAGAACCTGGACCCAAACAGAACCTGGACCCAAGCAGGACCTGAACCCTAACAGAACCTGGACCCAAACAGAACCTGGACCCAAGCAGGACCTGGACCCAAACAGAACCTGAACCCTAACAGAACCTGGACCCTAGCCGAACCTGGACCCAAACAAGACCTGGACCCAAGCAGGACCTGGACGCAAACAGAACCTGGACCCTAACAGAACCTGAACCCTAACAGAACCTGGACCCTAACCGAACCTGGACCCAAACAAGACCTGGATCCAAGCAGGACCTGGACGCAAACATCTGAACTCAGACTGGTCGAGCTGCAGCTGCTGTAGTTCTCAGCCTCGCCTGGAGGTGTCGCTGTCTGTCATCTTTTCTTCGAGCAGAGGAAGCTGTGTCTGGATCTGCTGCAGGACACACACACACACACACACACACACACGTACAGTAGGACACTCAGTGGAGGTTCCATGCAGTGACCTGCAGTGAGCGGAGCTGTGACTCCAGGATCTGGAAGCAGCAGCTGCTCTGACACGTTCTCGCCTCTGACTGTTCAACCATCATAAAATACACACCGAGCTGATGTTCCAGCTGAGTGAGTGTGAGCCAACACTGGGGTTGATACGGAGAGAGGACGTTAAATACACTGAGGTCCCATCAGGAGGACGCGCTGACTGCACCAAACATCAAAGAGCTTCTGTGTCAGGGGAGGAGTTTGCAAAGTGGACCAGGAGGACGAGGAGGATGTGGTGGAGGAGGAGGGGCAGGCGGAGGATGAGGAGGAGGTGGTGGAGGTGGAGGAGCAGGAGGAGGACAGGGTTGCAGGACTGAGATGTGACTTATGTCCACATGTTGACCTGCAGGTGAACATGTCCCAGGTCCACCCAGCTGAAGCTGAACATGCAGCAGGACGTGCACGTTTCCTGGTCCTGCTCAAGCTTTTCTGACTGTCAGCATGCTCGTAGGGTTCTGTTGTGTTCAGTGTTGTTTGGCTCTGGCTTTATTGTGTCAAGTAAACCTGAGCCTGCAGCCAGACATGAACATAACATGAAGCTGTGGCAGTAGAACCTGAACCTGACCTGACCTGACCTCAACCTGCAGAATGGGACTCGGCAGCAGCTGAGGCTGAACCTGCATGAGCAGTGTGAACCTGGAGCTGAACATGAACTTCCAGCAGGAGAACTCCCAGAGACGTGACCGTACAGCAGCACAGCAGGTTTACTTCTCCAGTGGACTGTGGTCCTCTGTGGATCAGGTGGGTGGTTTGAACCCAGCCCAGCACAGCCTCAGTGTCCTGGGTCAGATCCTGACCCCAGACTTCCTCTGGTGGAATGTGTGTGAAGAGTTAAAGCAGGTGGACCGTGCTGGCCTCTGTCTCCAGTGTATGAATAGGTTTGAATGGTGGAATGTGACTGTCAGTAAAGAGCTTTGAGTCGTGAGGACAAGAAAAACACCAGTCCAAATACTAATCACCATCAACATGATTGCTCAACCTGCAGCTGAACATTCACCTGTACCTGAACACCAACATCGACCAGAACCTGCAGCAGGATGCGAACCAGACCAAGCAGCTGAATATGAGCATTAAGCAGCAGCTGAACGTAAACTTGCAGCTCAGTGTGAACTTGCAGCAGCAGAACATGAAGTCACACACATGAACCTGCAGCTGAACCTGAACATCCGCCTGGACCCAGCAGTAGCAGCTTCAGCCTCCTCAGCAGCAGCAGGACTTGAAGCTGACCCTGCAGCTCAACATAAACCTTCATCCTATGCAAATGATGGCTGACGTAGCGGGTCATGTGGTGCAGCAGAGCTGCAGCTCTTGCAGCTCTGTCTGTCTGTAGGTTCAGCGGAGCTGCAGTCCGGACTCTTCCCGGCGCTGCACACATGCGCCCCGCACACAGCCGCTCTGGATACTCGGGAATAAGCGCCCCGCAGCAGCCGGACTGTGCCTGCCTGCTCCCCGGGCTCTCAGGTAAGAACCAGGCGCAAACTTCTCTTCTTCCTCCTCTTCCTCCTCTCCCTCTGTCTGGACCTGGAGCTGCAACAAACTGACGGCCACAAAGTGAAGTTGTCTCGGCGGATGCAGCTGCAGAGCAGCCGGGCTCAGGCTGTGTTAGCGCGGCCACGGCTGCTGCTCCGTTCCCGGGGACTGGACCGGGGACTGAGGCGTTCTCAGCCCGGGACAGGACGCCTCTACCCCGGCTGCAGCGCCGCTCCGTCCCCGCTGTCAGCAACTTCTCCCGAGGCAGAGTTTCCCAGAGTCCCCGGTGTGTTTACATACGTGATTTTACATACGGAGACAAGTTTCATGAAGCGACTCCAGATTGGGCCCAGTCTTTGTTTTTGTTGTTGTTATAACTATTAGTTGATACTATTTGTTATTGTTGTTGTTTGTTATTTGTTGTTGTAGCAGCTGCAGCAGCAGCTCTGTTAGCATTAGCTAACTGTTAGCTCCGGAGCGGCTAGCGGCGCCTGCCTCAGACTGTGGCCGAGCTCAGCGCCTCGAAACCCGTCTCGCGCTCCGGATGTGGAGCGGAGTCTTGGAGCTCCACACACACTCAAACTCAGACACAGATACCGACACACACACTCTCTTTCTCACGCACATACACACACACGCGCGCGCACACACTCTTGCACACACACACACACACACACACACACACACACACACACACACAGGGAGTCCCGGTGAATGTGTGTGTGTGTGTGTGCGTGCTCCTCCCGGTGTCCCGGTGTGTCCGGGTCTGTCGGTTCCACCGCAGGTTGATCCGGGGAGAACAGGCCAACAGATACAAAGATACAAAGACGCAGATACACAAACACAAAGACACAGTGACACAGAGACACAGAGACACAGATCCAGAGCTACAGTGTAGCTGTAGCGGCTGCTCCGGGTCATCTGAGGTGAAGAGACTCAGACAAACACCGACAACCGGGACTCTGCCGGTTCCTCGGCTGCTGGAGGCTTTAGTTCCAGGTTAGAACCGGGTCAGAACCGGTTCTGGTTCTGTTCGTTAATTTCAGTTCCCCAGTTTGTGTCTTGTAGCAGCAGAAACAGCAGCAGCAGCTGTAGCGGAGGCTTGTCGCCTGGTTCACCCGGGGACACGCTGCCTCGCTCGGGCTGTCTGGCCGGGTTTGTGTCGCTGGTTCCGACCGGTTCGGGTCTGCACCGGTAGGTTCTGGTTCGCGTCTGGTCTGGTTCTGGTTGTGGTTCGTGTTCGGTCCAGATGAGTTAGTTTGTTGAACGCGTGTTTGAAACGCGGTGTTTAGGGGTTGAGACTGAGCGGCCACCGTAGCTGAACCGACCTGATCCGAACCAGCGACGGACTGGATTTATACTGGTTCTGCTGGGTCTGGACTGGTTCTGCTGGGTATGGACTGGTACTGGAGTGGTTCTAGTGGATGTGTTCTATTTATACTGGGACTGTAAGGTGCTTAAACTGGGTCTACTGTGTCTATACTGGGTATGTACTGGTTCTACTGGGTTCACACTGGGTCTGTACTAGGTATGTGCTGGGTTTACTGGGTTCCTACTCGGTCTGTACTAGTTCTGCTGTGTCTGCACTAGGTATGTACTGGTTATACTGGGTCTGTACTGGTTTCTGCATTTTACTGGTTTTGAAGCGGCCATGACTGTGTGTCAGTCTGATCTGTAAGTGGTTTAGAGAGAAACTGTCACTTTCATTAATATTAGACTGGTTTCAACTGGTTTTAGTGGAAACCAGTGTGTGTGTGTATTGCCGTCTCTCTCTGTGCATGTGTGTGATCACTGATACTTGTATATAAAAGCATTATTATTATTATTATTATTATTATTATTATTGTTATTATTATTATTGTTGTCTCAGTTTTACTAACCTCTGTCAGACTGGTTTATACAGCTCCCAGTATATCCCAGCTACTGGTTGCCTACTGATTTAGACTTGGAGGACTGCGATGTGTGTGTGTGTGTGTGTGTGTGTGTGCGTGTGTGTGTGTGTGCGTGTGTGTCTCCTTCTTAACTGGTTCAGAATGAACCTGGCACTTTGTTTAATGTCAGACTGGTTTCAACTGGTTACAAACCAGTGTGTGTTCGGGCTGATTTGACTGAATTGTTGGTGCTTAAAAGCAGTTTTTAATGCTACTGACACACAGCTTTTGTCCCCTCCTCCTTGTGTGTGTGTGTGTGTGTGTGTGTGTGTGTGTGTGTGTGTGTGTGTGTTTGTGGCAACACTGTAAATAATATGCGAGTTGTTCTCCTCCATTCAGCTGCGGATCAAACTTTTTTTCCTCCTTTTCCAAGTTCATCCAGTTCCTCTCGGTTTGTTCTCGACCTGATTTTCTACCCAAATCTCGTTACATAAAATCATGAATAATTAGGCGGCGTGTCGCCAGCAGCTCCAGGGCCGCGGCGCGGTGGCACGGTGGCACACGGTAGGACGTGGGGGGCGATGGCGGGGGCGGGATGGGGTGGGGGGTGACCCCGGTGACCTCTGACCTCATCCTGGAGAACAGAATAGCAGCCTCCAAATGTGAATATAGGACATGCACAGACTCACAGCTCAGGGCTGATACAGGCAGTGAAACTACACACACACACACACACACACACACACACACACACACACACACAGACACACACACACACACACACACACACACACACACACACACACACACACACACACACACACACACTCAGTCACACACAGACGTTTCAGCACCTAAGCAGCTTGTAAACAGAGCGTCCGGAGGTGGAGCAGCTTCCTGGTGGGCCCGGGTTCCTGTGGCGGAGCCGAGCTGTTCTCGGGGAACGTTCTGGGAGCTGGGAATGTGTGCTAGAGCTGCAGAAAACGACTGTTTTTGAATCCGATGAATGTGTTGATTATGTCGCCAATTAATTGATGATTACATTGATTGAATTGACTTGATTGAGTTGACGATAGTTATTTGTTTTACAGTTGATCAGATGGTAGGTCGCCTGTCGCAGGCCAGACCTGAAAGCCTGTTTCTGTCTTCGTTTGGAGATCAGATCAGAAACGTTTGAC
>CM055205.1:21748604-21763604 GCA_029224185.1 Karalla daura
GAAATTAAAAAGACCGATTTTAATATTTGCAACGTGTCCGATACTGGGGGCGGAGCCACAAGATGCTGAGCTGGAAGTAAACACCTGTTGTGATGCTGAGAGAGGGGATATGATCAGGTCTGACTTCCTGTTACCACACACACACACATACTCTGTTCTAATTAATAATTGATTATTAATAATTAGGGGTTCTGCATATTTTAAGTGCATTTCTTTTGTCACACAGTGAACAAACTGCAGTGATAACTCGTTAGGACGTGTGTGTCTGTGTGTGTGTGTGTGTGTGTGTTTATAACAGCTGATTCTAACAGTTCACAGCTGTGTATGCAAATGAAACTCTTATTTATTCGTTGGCAGCATTGGCCTTGGACTGGTTCTCCTGGGCCGAGCTGCTCCTGGTGCTCTCTAACTGGTTCATTCTGTCAGTTCTTCACTGGAACCAGTGTGTGATGGTCAGCTCGTTTATGTTTAAAAATCTGTTTTGTCACGTCACAGTCCCATTACACATGTGTGTTTAGGCAACTGGTTTCAAACTGGTGGGAGCACTGTGGTGTGTCTGCCCTTTAACTGGTTTATAAAACCAACTTCAGGCTTTGGTTAATGTGGGACTGGATTTAACTGGTTGTGGACCAGTGTGTGTGTGTGTGTGTGTGTGTGTGTGTGTGTGTGTGTGTGTGTGTGTGTGTGTGTGTGTGTGTGTGTGTGTAACTGGAGCTGCTGGTTCTATGCCTCTACATAGATCTGAGCACGTAGATGTTAGTTCAGTTAGCAGTTAGCAGTTAGCTCTGCTTCATGTTTCCGGATGTTTCTGCAGCTGGAATCAGGCCTCTGGGAACAGGTTTAAAGTAACTCTCAGGAACTTCCAGGAAAAGTTCCAGGAACTGAGAAGAGTTCCTCTCTATGTGGACGCTGCTGATGAGAAGCAGAGATGGAACCAAGCAGCAGCCACATCAGCTGTCAGCAGTCTGAGCCCAGTTTGGAAAACGAGGTTAATGACATGTAAATCATCTGCACCTGTGTGATGTCATAACACACCTGTGTGATGTCATAACACACTTTATTTTGTTTTTATGCAAACCACGATGTATACAGTTGTTTACACAATTACACAATTGTATACAGTGAGCAAGTTCTGATTTTGTCAGAATTTTTTGTCTCATTTTGTCTCATTTGTTCTGTGTATATACAGAAGAAATGAGAACTTGTACTAAACTTCCAAACACAGCTAATCAATCAGACTCATCAGACAATACAAAACAAACAACACAGCGTTACTAACAAGAGTTCAGGGCTCACACGTGAGTAACGATCCAGACAGTAGAACACGACTCTTCATTTCAGACGAGCTTCAAGTCCTCATGTGTTTTGGCTCCTGGTAGATGTCAGCACACACCTGTGTGATGTCAGCACACAGGTGTGTGATCTGTGACATCACAGTGCCAGCTGATGTAGCCTGGTGATGTCATCACGGTGGGACTGTGAGCAACAGTTTTATTCTCTGTGAGCGAGTGAAGAGCTGAGTGGATGTAGGAGCAGTTCCTGCTGCGTCGCTGCTTTGTGGAGGATGTGAGAGCGAGCTGGTCCGCGGCCTCGTCCTCCCTCTGCTTCATCTCTCCGGCTTTACATTTATATTCAATTCATTGTGATGACTTTATTCATTCAGTTTTCTCTGTGTTTATCTTGTCCTTTGTGCAGTTCTTCGGTCAGTTTTATTTTTGAAGTCTTGTTCTGTTCCTCAGAACAGTATTTCTCAGAGTTGAGGTCTTAAATTCATTCATTTTCTTTCATTTGATAAACGTGTGCTGAGCTAAACATGGAAGCTGAGGTATGTTGGATCCGATTCCATCGCCCGTCCTCGTCCTCCACCTTTGATGCCGTGTCATTAATTACAAATGCAGTGGGTGCAGAGAGGTGTGTGGAGTCAGCCGCCTCAGGTTGGCGGTCGCTGTTCCCTGAGGGCGGAGCGTCCAGCGTCTGGCCTCCTGGGCTGCAGCGTCCAGAGGCAGCAGCTCGGCGGAGACCATTCCAGTCTGCGTCCCGTCTGGAAACCTGAAGTTATGCAGCAATAAAATCTCTTCCAGTACAATGACAGAAAATGAAATAAAAGGCACCAGAAATGCAAATGAGGCCCTGTTAGCGGCGAGATGAAACGAGCGGGGCTGTGGCGCCGTTCTTGTCAAAGTGTCTGTGGCCTCATTAATATTAATGTGACGTCGAGATAGACGAGCGCCAGACGCCCCGCCACAAACACCCGGCCTCTGTCTGAGCCTCGCAGCCTCGCAGCCTCGCAGCCTCGCAGCCTCGCAGCCTCGCAGCCAAACACAGCCTCGCAGCCTCGCAGCCTCGCAGCTTCGCAGCCTCGCAGCCAAACACAGCCTCGCAGCCTCGCAGCCAAACACAGCCTCGCAGCCTCGCAGCCTCGCAGCTTCGCAGCCTCGCAGCCAAACACAGCCTCGCAGCCTCGCAGCCAAACACAGCCTCGCAGCCTCGCAGCCTCGCAGCCTCGCAGCCTCGCAGCTTCGCAGCCTCGCAGCCCATCAAGTAATTTAAAGACCTGATCAACAAAAAATCATTAATCCACTACAAAAACAGTGTGCTGAGGGGAGAAGGTGATGTTCTAGATGAGGAATATTATGGGATGTCAGTCGGTCATACTTAAGCTGCAGCTCTGCCACTCTGTATCCTGCCACCTCCGCGGCTGTGTACAGACCAGCCAGTTTAGTTTGTAGTCTGCAGCGAGGTTGCCAGGTCAGGATGTGGGACCATGCTTTGTAGTTGTGGCGCAGACGCCAGTCCGACCTGGAGCGTTCCAGGAGTTCATGAATCCAGTTCCTTCTAAACGCAGCTCAGATGATCACATCTGAACCCATCCACCACAGTGGAGACATGCGGACAGTTCAGGTGACTCCGCCCACTCTCCTTCTGATTGGCTGCTGTTTGTTGCCTGGTCGAGGGTTGGCTGTCAGGCTCAGCCAATCAGAGCAGCCGACGAAAAAAGAGTTTTACAGATCAACCTCGTCTCATGGTTCGTCCTGAGAATCTGTGTGTGTGTGTGTGTGTGTGTGTGTGTGTGTGTGTGTGTGTGTGTGTGTGTGTGTGTGTGTGTGTGTGTGTGTGTGTGTGTGTGTGTTCATCCATCAATCACAGCCTAAAGCAGCCTCTCCTCGAGACACGTCTGGTGTTTGGAGTAAAACACTTCACAGACAGCTGCTGTGTTTGTGTTGTTTAGATTTCTGCCTCAAATCATTTTATTCATGAAAAAACCAAAGACGCTTTATTTTGTTTTCATTAAAGTTGTTGTGTGCGTTTCTCAATTACTCAACACATGAGTGACCGTCAGCGGTGATGGACTCATCAGACACACACACACACGCACACACACACATGCACGCACGCACACACACACACACACACACACACACACACACACACACACACACACACACTGGATGGTTAATCTGAACCTTGTCCTCTGCTCAGACTGATTCTGATTCTCAGTTTCTCATCTGCGTCCTCATTCATATTCATGCATCTGCTGGTGGTCACACCTGGGGGCTGCTGCCATGGGGGGGCTCCTCCTCCTCCTCCACCCCCCCCTCTGACCAGTCCTTGTCAGGCCCTCCTCTGTGTGATCTGAAGCTAGAGAGGCAGCAGGCCGGTCTGGACTCAGAGCAGAGTTTCTGGCGTGTGATGTGAGGCTGATTACCTCAATAATGTTATAATTACGTGTCATTACTCAACCAAGCAAACAAGATTAGAGGCTGAGATGCAGCAGGATGCAGCAGCAGCAGGATGCAGCAGGATGCAGCAGCAGGATGCAGCAGCAGGATGCAGCAGCAGCAGGATGCAGCAGCAGGATGCAGCAGCAGCAGGATGCAGCAGCAGCAGCAGGATGCAGCAGGATGCAGCAGCAGCAGCAGCAGGATGCAGCAGCAGCAGCAGGATACAGCAGCAGCAGCAGCAGGATGCAGCAGCAGCAGCAGGATGCAGCAGCAGGATGCAGCAGCAGCAGCAGCAGGATGCAGCAGCAGCAGCAGGATGCAGCAGCAGCAGCAGCAGGATGCAGCAGCAGCAGCAGGATGCAGCAGCAGCAGCAGCAGCAGCAGCAGCAGGATACAGCAGCAGCAGCAGCAGCAGGATGCAGCAGCAGCAGCAGCAGCAGCAGGATGCAGCAGCAGGATGCAGCAGCAGCAGGATGCAGCAGCAGCAGCAGCAGCAGGATGCAGCTGTTGGACATAGTCTGCATTTGACACACTTCTTATTCAGTTTTGTCAGTTGAGTCTGTGGCCACTCAGACTGTTCACCTCTAATCTGCCACTAAAGGGTTGACGTTATTCTATCAGGATCAGGCTGTTGGTAGGTTGTAGGTCTCACTGTTACTGCTCTACCACATCAGAGCCTCATTTAACCTGGTTAACCTGAACATTTAACCTGGTTAACCTGAACATATAACCTGGTTAACCTGAACATATAACCTGATTAACCTGAACATTTAACCTGGCTGACCTGAACATATAACCTGGTTAACCTGAACATATAACCTGATTAACCTGAACATTTAACCTGGCTGACCTGAACATATAACCTGGTTAACCTGAACATATAACCTGGTTAACCTGAACATATAACCTGATTAACCTGAACATTTAACCTGGCTGACCTGAACATATAACCTGGTTAACCTGAACATATAACCTGGTTAACCTGAACATATAACCTGATTAACCTGAACATATAACCTGGTTAACCTGAACATATAACCTGGTTAACCTGAACATATAACCTGGTTAACCTGAACATATAACCTGGTTAACCAGGAGAAACATCCTGAGTCTGGACAACAATAATAAAGAGTAAAGATCAGAGCAGCTGCTGGTCCCTGACACATCCCAGGCTGCAGTCATTCAGCTCTAGAAATAACTTTCCATGTAGAATATAAAAATAATTCAGTTTTTGTTTCTTTCACTTAAAATCTAAATAAATGTCTGATTATTTGATGTAGGTGAAAAAACAAGCTCAATCGAAGTAGAATATGATACTATAATATAATAATATCAACTATAATGTTTTTATGGCAACTGGCATTTTCAGCATTTAACATCTGCCTGCAACACAGACACACACACGCACACACACACACACACACACACATGCACGTGTCCTGTTGAGCTGCGTCACATCTGACTGTTTAACAGACAAATTAGAAATAAACTTGTTATTTGGCAAAAGAATCAAAGTTTCTATTTTCACTCTGAGCTGATTGAATTAGCCTCATCCTGCCGTCCTGCCGCTCTCCAAATTTAGGAATCGTAAGAATCTGGAGCTCTCCGTCTGCAGCTCTCACACACACACACACACACACACACACACACACACACACACACACACACACACACACACACACACACACACTCAGTGTAAATAGGAAACGGCTTCTTGGCAGTGGCGCTCGGAGACACAGAAACGCTCTGTTTCAGGCCGAGGGAAAGTTTCTATTTAAGAAGCATTTCTAAGAATCAGTATGAAGCCTAAGGCCCTGCTCAGGTGGGAAATCCCACAATGCATTGCAACAGGAGTCCTGGTTCCTGGAGAAACACACACACACACACACAGAACATGTGACGGCCATGCAACTGCTAACACTGAAGCTATGAGCTGTGGTTCCATCAGAGCTCAGAGTCTGTTCTACTTCCTGTTTGTAGCTGTTTTGCTAAATGTTTTCTGTGGAAAGTTCTTGAAGACCTGGTCCGAGCCCTACTGGTCGTACTGGTCGTTCTGGTCCTGCTGGCTGAAACCAGTTTTAACCACCTAATCGATTAATCGAAAAAGATTACTTTGAGCTTCGTGTGTTTATGTATTGTGTGCCCTCTGGGTGACCCCCCCCCCCCCCCCCCCCCCCACACACACACACACACAGCTGAACCAGATACTCCCCTATGGAGTCTCTCTGGGCTCCAGTAAAACCCGTGTTCCTGAAGACATCCGGCTGTGGGGGGGGGGGACTTGATCCGATCCGATCAGTTTCACCTCCGCCCAGAGGCAGCGTCTGTCAGAGGTCATCTGCTCCTCCTCAGGCTCCTCCTCAGGCTCCTCCTTTCCGTCCGCTCACGCTGCTCCTTTCGCTCTCAGGTGCTCAGCAGGTCAAAGGACACATCAGGGAATGAACGATATAAGGATCAATAAACTGTCGATCAAAACGTTATCTAGGAAACAAGAGCAACAACTCAGGAATGATTCTTCCCATCCATAGACGCACACATCCACAGAAGATCACCACTTCCAGACATGTAGAGACATGGCAACACTGAGGAAGGAGTGGAGGAGGAGGAGGAGCACCTCTGGACTTCTCTGTCGTCTCTGGCTTCAGATTGAACCTCACCACTTGAGGAGAAGACGAGTCCGGACGATAAGGAAATAAATGATGTGTTATCACGAGGCCACGGCAGTAAAATGAAAACCAGCACGTTATCAGCGTCCGCAGAGACCAGAGTCTGGCCCAGTTTCTCAAAATCAACTCCTCATTATTAAAATAGTTTTAGCTGACTAATGGTCGCTTAATTGATTAGTCGCAGCAGACAGCCAATCAGAGCTCAGCCTACGTGTGGTTGCCAGATTAGCATTAAGGAGCCAGATCTGAGCAGGAACAGAGTGTAACATTCCCACAGCTACAAACAGGAAGTAGAACAGAGCTCATAGCTTCTATGTTAGCAGGAGAACAGGAGGAGCTCTCCTGGAGGAGCAGGAGACCAGGAGGAGTTCTGTAGACCAGCCATGCAGGTCGTCCTCAGAGGACGATCAGATAACCTGACCGATAGGTTGACGGTTGAAGCGGAGGATTCAGGCCGCTGGGTGGAGCAGGCTGACTGGAGGCCACAGAGTGCTGAGGACGAGACTTTGTCCCCTGACTCCATAAAGTAATCAGTCCAGACTCAGTCGCTGCTGAAGGTCCCCGGGCCAGAGAGCAGACCTGGCAGCTGTGGCTGTTTCCATCCAGATGTTTCCAGTTCAACCTGCTGGGTCAGCATCTCAGCAGGTGTGTTCCAGGCTGCTGAAAATGTCAGAACTGAATTGAAAATGTTTCCCAAAGTCCAGTTCAATTCCATGAAGAGTCACATGGTGTCAGAGGAGAACCTGAGGAGCAGCTCCAGGTTCTCCTCCTCCAACAACCTGCTGCACTCCTCCACCTGCTCCTGCTGAAGCTGCCTGCGATGCTGACGGCAGCTCAGTGTGTGTGTGTGTGTGTGGTGTGTGTAGTGTGTGTTTGTGTGTAGTGTGTGTGTGTGTGTGGTGTGTGTGTTTGTGTGCAGTGTGTGTGTGTGTAGTGTGTACTGTGTGGTGTGTGTGTGGTGTGTATGTGGTGTCTAGTGTGTGTGTATGTGTGTGTGTGTGTGTAGTGTGTGGTGTGTGTGTTTGTGTGTAGTGTGTACTGTGTGGTGTGTGTGTGTGGTGTGTATGTGGTGTCTAGTGTGTGTGTATGTGTGTGTGTGTGTGTAGTGTGTGTGTTTGTGTGTAGTGTGTGTGTGTGTGTAGTGTGTGTTTGTGTGTGTGGTGTGTATGTGGTGTCTAGTGTGTGTGTATGTGTGTGTGTAGTGTGTATAGTGTGTGTGTGTGTATGTGTTGTCTAGTGTGTGTGTGTGGTGTGTGTTTGTGTGTAGTGTGTGTGTGTGTGGGGGGGATGTTCTCAGCCACTCAGGCCTGTTTCTTTGCCACAACACATTTGATGTGGGAGAAACTTCCATGTTTTGGTGAAGTGTAGACGAAGTGTAAACCACGCAGCCCGGCCTGGCTCCTCCTGGCTCCTCCTGGCTCCTCCTGGCTCCTCCTGGCTCCTCCTGGCTCCTCCTGGCTCCTCCTGGCTCCTCCTCCTGCCTGGTGTGCGTTAACGCTCCAGGACGTTGGCAGATGTTACCAAACCCGACCAGTCGATCTGGTTGGAGCCGCAACGTCTGACGTGGCCTCCACAGCGCTGCCTGAACACTGCCCGAGGATCCAAGGAGCCTAGAATAGAATAGAATAGAATAGAATAGAATAGAATAGAATAGAATAGAATAGGATAGGATAGGATAGGATAGGATAGAATAGTAGAGGATAGGATAGAATAGGGTAGGTTAGAATAGTAGAGGATAGGATAGAATAGGATAGAATAGAATAGGATAAAATAGAATAGGATAGGATAGGATAGGATAGAATAGTAGAGGATAGGATAGAATAGAATAGTAGAGGATAGGATAGAGCGCTGTCATTGTCACATGCTGCAGGTCCAACAGGATTGTAGACCTCAGTGCTGTTTGCTCCTCACATGAACTCTTCAGGATGTAAAAACCAAATAATGAAAACATCTTCACACAGCTGCAGAGAAACCTGCGCTGCAGAGAACGTGTTTCCTCTGACCACAGGGACAGATGATCAGCTGAGCAGGACCAGAGCAGAGCTCCACCACACTCATGAAGGCTGGAAAGTCATGGGCCGGAATACTTTGGGGGGTTTTTGGAGTGTCTTGGGGCAGGCTTTGAAAGACCTTCTTCAGGCCTTGAGAGGCCTTGAGAAGACCTTCTCCAGGCCTTGAGGAGCTGTTGCAGGTTTGTTGAGTGGAGCCTAGTCTGACACGGCTCCTGTTTCCCCCTCGGCCTCTCCTCTTTTCTGCCTGGCTACCTTCCCCTCAGGTCCACCCCCACCTCCCCGAGCACACACACACGCACACACACGCACACACACACACACACCCTCCCCCCACCTCCCTGAGTTTCCCACAGTTCCCTGCTTCACCTATTGAACCCAGTCTCCAGCACAGGAATGGAGCGAGGAGAGCGGCAGGAATGTGGCTCCTCGTCCGAGCCAAAACACAAAACAAGGAAGGCAGAACTCCCAGGCTCCGCCCTCCTGGGAGCCACAGCCGCGCTCTCATTGGCTGAGAGCTGTAGGCTGACCAACCATTCTTTGTCCCCATTGGCTGGTTTCCATCTACACTCCCTGCTGCTCCCTGGCCTATCAGAGCCTTCACGCTGCTCAAGTATGTGTGTGTGTGTGTGTGTGTGTGTGTGTGTGTGTGTGCGTGTGTGTGTGTGTGCGCCATCACTCTGATCCTCACCGACAGCACCGTCTTGAGTCTTGCCTGGTTTCACCAGCAGCATTGTGGGAGAATTATTCTGCAGCTCAGGACTTTGTTCTCTATCAGCTACACACACACGCACACACATACACACACACAGACACACACACGCACGCACGCATGCGCGCACACACACACGCGCACGCACGCGCACACACACACGCGTGCGCACACACACACACACAAGCACACGCACATGCACACACACATACACACATGCACACACACACACAGTGTGTAAAGTGGCTACATTAACGTGCTGCTTGTTGTGATGCTGAAACCAGGCCCAGCAGGAGGCGCCGAGCCAGGATCCTGCAGCACTATTATCACGTCCTGGTGTACCTCCTGCTCCTCCTCCAGGAGGAGGAGCAGGAGGATAGATAGAACAACTGATAGAAACTGCTGGGGGGCTCCCATGAGGTAATTCAGGAGGAGGAGTGGAGGAGGAGCCGGTCACTGTTTGGATGCAGAGAAATGGCGTGAAGCAGAGAGGAGGTCAGGGGTCGGAGGGTGGGAAGCCTCCTGATTGGTCCGCTGACTGTCACATGCTGTTGTGTCGTCCAATCCAAAGCCGGGGTTAAACTCCTAACTACAGGACCCAGACTGAGCAGAGGCTTCAGAACCTGCAGGATGAGAACATATAGAGCAGAACACGTGTTCCAACAGTCCAAACCGAAGTTTAGCTCCGCTGGCCGTAGTTGGTTCCTCTGGCTGTAGTTGGTTCCTCTGGCTGTAGTTGGTTCCTCTGGCTGTAGTTGGTTCCTCTGGCTGTAGTTGGTTCCTCTGGCTGTAGTTGGTTTCTCTGGCTGTAGTTGGTTCCTCTGGCTGTAGTTGGTTCCTCTGGCTGTAGTTGGTTCCTCTGGCTGTAGTTGGTTCCTCTGGCTGTAGTTGGTTCCTCTGGCTGTAGTTGGTTCCTCTGGCTGTAGTTGGTTTCTCTGGCTGTAGTTGGTTCCTCTGGCTGTAGTTGGTTCCTCTGGCTGTAGTTGGTTCCTCTGGCTTACTCCCACAGGGTTAGAGTTGCATTCTTGTGTCTGTAGTTTCTCTGTAGATGTTTACATCTGTTGTTTACATCTGTAGTTTGTTGTTATTGTGAAAGCTTTTCCACAGTCACATAGCGGTGTGTGTGTGTACGTGTGTGTGTGTGTGTTTCGTCATACTCGTTTCTCAGCCTTAAGGTGACTCCTGGGACCAGGAGCAGGTCCTCCTCCTCCTCCTCCTCCTCCTCCTCCTCTCGGGCTCGAGGTCTCTACTTGGAGCGCGGCTCCTCCACTCACTCATCTGCATCTTATTTGAATTTCCTGCTGCATAATTCCCCAGTTAATGGGAACCGCTCAGCTCTGCCACAGCTGTTTCGCCTTTCCTGCCTGGCAAGGGTGGGGAGGGTGGGGAGGGCGGGGGGGCGGGGGGGGGGGGGGGGGGGGGGGGGGGGGGAGGGGAGGGCGGGGAGGGGGGCGGGGGGGGCTGACGGGGGTAAGGGAGCAAAATGTTTAAAAAGGAAAAAATCTGCAAGTCATGTGCTGCAGAAATACAGTACAAACACCGTGCGATCCCTGAGGGCGAGGAGAGTCACACACACACACACACACACACACAGCACCACACCCCCTTCTCTGAGCCATACTGAGCATGTGCAGATACGCCGCCCCCCCTCCCCCCCGTCTTGTCCTGTAATTGGCTGGTAACAGGCAGAGTGGCTGCATCATGCTGTTCTCTCCTTCTCAGGCCAATTACAGGCTGTTAGTTGGCTCGTTAGTGACCTCGTTAGTGACCTCATCAGTGGCCTCGGCAGTGACATCGTCAGAGACGTCGTCAGTGGCTCGAACCCTGCGTCGCCACCACTTTTTTGCACCGTGCTGACCACCTCATCTCCCAGAATGTAGAGGCCTGGACGCTTCAGTCAGCCTCGGCCTGCAAAGTGTCCAGCAGCTCTGAGAGCAGAGAGGTTTGAGCAGACCAGACCTGCTCAGACCTGCTCAGACCAGGTCTGCTCAGACCTGCTCAGACCAGCTCAGACCAGGTCTGCTCAGACCTGCACAGACCAGCTCAGACCAGGTCTGCTCAGACCTGCTCAGACCAGCTCAGACCAGGTCTGCTCAGACCTGCTCAGACCAGGTCTGCTCAGACCTGCTCAGACCAGCTCAGACCAGGTCTGCTCAAACCTGCTCAGACCTGCTCAGACCAGCTCAGACCAGGTCTGCTCAGACCTGCTCAGACCAGGTCTGAGCAGGTCTGCTCAGACCAGGTCTGAGCAGGTCTGCTCAGACCAGGTCAGTTCAGGTCTGCTCAGACCTGCTCAGACCTGCTCAGACCTGCTCAGACCTCCTCAGACCTGCTCAGACCTCCTCAGACCTGCTCAGACCTGCTCAGACCAGGTCAGTTCAGGTCTGCTCAGACCTGCTCAGACCTGCTCAGACCTCCTCAGACCTGCTCAGACCTGCTCAGACCAGGTCAGTTCAGACCTGCTCAGACCTCCTCAGACCTGCTCAGACCAGGTCAGTTCAGACCTGCTCAGACCTGCTCAGACCTCCTCAGACCTGCTCAGACCTCCTCAGACCTGCTCAGACCTGCTCAGACCAGGTCAGTTCAGGTCTGCTCAGACCTGCTCAGACCTGCTCAGACCTCCTCAGACCTGCTCAGACCTGCTCAGACCTGCTCAGACCAGGTCAGTTCAGACCTGCTCAGACCTCCTCAGACCTGCTCAGACCAGGTCAGTTCAGACCTGCTCAGACCTCCTCAGACCTCCTCAGACCTGCTCAGACCTGCTCAGACCAGGTCAGTTCAGACCTCCTCAGACCTGTTCAGACCTGTTCTAGATGACCGTATCCAACAGCCAGTCACATAAAGAACAGCCCACTCAGACTCTTCACAGTGAATGATATGTAGCAGTAAACAATCTAAAATATAGTCAGAAAAATAACAATAATAGCAATAAATGATTAAGAATAACATTAAGTCATAACAGTAGCTCTGATGATAAATAGTTAAAACAGGAAAAACAGTAATAATAATAATAGAAAATAGAGAATATGACTACTAATGAACTATTGATTAATTGATTTCAGTATTTAGAGATTCTTTTTGTTCTTTAAAGGAATAAATGGTAAAGGCTGCTCTGTGAATGTTTTGTCTGTCTCAGACAGACTGTGAGTGTGTCTGTGAGAAACACTGATCGACACATCCTGACATTTCCCCAAACAGCTGATCGATGGATGGGAACATAACGAGGACTAATCGTCTGCAGGAATATTCATTCGTTGCAGCCTCGACGTCTCACTGAGCTCGAGAGAGGAGGGGACGTCACGCTCCGTCTCTGTCCTCTGTGAGAAACGACAGACAGGGAGTGGACAGAACGAGCTCTGCAGGACACGCTACAGAGCTGTGTGTGTGTGTGTGTGTGTGTGTGTGTGTGTGTGTGTGTGTGTGTGTGTGTGTGTGTGTGTGTGTGTGTGTGTGTGTGTGTGTGTGTGTGTGTGTGGGAGATAGAGCTTGTCCACACTTCACTTCCACAGCTTCCACGGCACTTCCACAGCCCTAATACAATCAATGAAATCTTATTAGATGTTTTTACTCTCCCTTTCATTACTTTAGTGTGTGTGTGTGTGTGTGTGTGTGTGTGTGTGTGTGTGTGTGTAAAGCTGATGTGTCCACACCAGACACAGCTGTTGTGTCTGTCTTTATTACTTTGCGGGCAGGTGGAGGGACTCCTCCCCTGCTCTGTTGTTATGAGCTGGTCATCCCGACACACACACACACACACACACACACACACACACACACACACACACACACACACACACACACACACACTCTCTCTCTCTCTCTCTCTGTCCTGCATCAATAACAGTGCAGGAATCCACCACAGGCCATCAGTAATGAGATCTGTGGCGTCTCTGTTAGGCCGGCTCAGATGTGGAGCTGCAGCCTGGAGCAGAAGCTCCACCACGAGGACATCCGTGCAGCTCCTACCTGCTGCACCTGGAGGCTGAGGGCCTCCTCATACACACAGCAGCTGATCATCAGCTGTGGGTGATCCAACCCCTGACCAGTCTGAGTCGGGGACGTTTTCCCATGATGCTCTGGGGCTGCTTTGATAGTCGATAGTTAGATAGATAGACAGAGTCATTGATCAGCCCTGCAGCTCTGCTCTCAGCTCTGAGCTGCAGATCTGCCTCATGTTGGTCTGTTTGCACGACGCAGACGGAGACGCACAGTGCACACACACACACACACGCACACACACACACATACAGAGAGCTGCAGACAGGCAGTGAAGACGCAGGACTCGTAACATATTGTGTGGGATTAGTCAGTAAAACATTCTGAACATGTTGAGTAGCTCGTCTTACAGTTTGACGGGAGTGTGAACACGAGGCTGCTGATCGCTGGGTGTGATTGTATCTTCTCTACAGCTGTCAGAGTTCAACGAAACACAAGCAGTGTCTGTTTGGTCCAGTAGCTGGTTCCATTCCTTCCAGAAATGTTCAAACCCTGAACATCTGAATGAACCTGGAGATAGCAGCTCCATGAGAACCTCCCAGAGGTCTCTAACAGCTCCTCTCCTGAGCTGCTCCTCCACACATGTCCATCTAGAAGCTGATCTCAAAGTGATGGAAACACTTTGTTCACATCTCCAGGTCACGTGACCTGACGTAGGGGTCACATGACCAGTTCCCTTCAGACCAGATGGACAGAGGAGGAGACTCAACTGTTTCTACATCTGAGTCAAAGATATAAGAAAACTATGTTCTGGACGTCCATCTTCCTCAGAGTGGAGGACCAGGACCACATGGTACCAGGGTTATTATGGGATGGAGCAGGACCACATGGTACCAGGGTTATTATGGGATGGAGCAGGACCACATGGTACCAGGGTTATTATGGGATGGAGCAGGACCACATGGTACCAGGGTTATTATGGGATGGAGCAGGACCACATGGTACCAGGGTTATTATGGGATGGAGCAGGACCACATGGAACCAGGGTTATTATGGGATGGAGCAGGACCACATGGTACCAGGGTTATTATGGGATGGACCTGGTACCTACCTACAACTAGTGATGTAGGTTTTGTGTCCGACAGTTCTTCCTCACCACATGGTCCATTAAAGCAGCACTGTTGCTTTGTATCTGGAACAGTGGTGACACACACACACACACACACACACACACACACACACACACACACACACACACACACACACACACCCGGGTTGTGATGGCTGCAGGACGAGGTCACTTCTGTTGTTCTTCACTCAGTGTTGCTCTGTCTCATTGCAGCGCTGATGAGCTCACACGCGCTCACATACATACACACACACACACACACACACACACACACACACACACACACACACTCACACTCAGACCCCCTCTGAAGCTGCAGCGGCTGCCTCTGATTGGTCAGTTCCGGGTCGGGGTCAGAGGCAGGACCGGAGCGTTGTGAGTGGAGCTGGAATTCTTACAAATCCTGAGTCTTTGGTTCCTGAAGCAAGATGGGATGGAGCCGCTGAGGTTGCCATGACAACGTGTTGTGGACCAACCTGTAAACGGCTTCAGGCGAGTCAGAGTTTCTCAGAGAAGGAATAAAGTCCGACTCTGCTCCCAGCTGTGGGAGACTGGCAGATTGATTCAGTTCCATTCATTAATTGTTTAATTATTCGATGTTGTGGAGGTGAGACATTTACAGACATGTTCTTGGCCTCTGAGGATCATAAATAAAACATTTGAACTGCTTGTGTGTTATTTTATAACTAAGCACTATCAAATGAAAGAAGTAGCACAGTAGTCGTGTCAGTAAGTAGTTAGTAGTTAGTAGTTAGTAGTTAGTAGTTAGTAGTTAGTAGTTAGAAGTTAGTAGTTAATAACAGTCATATAACCCGGCAGCACAACA
>CM055205.1:21768604-21773604 GCA_029224185.1 Karalla daura
AGTGACACACAGCAACAGGCAGCAACAGGCAGCAACACACAGCAACAGGCAGCAACACGCAGCAACACGCAGCGACAGGCAGCAACACGCAGCGACAGGCAGCACGGGAGTACTTCATTTATGAGAACGTTACTTTCATAATTAACGTTAAATAATTAGTAGAGTAGCATTACATATGTAATAATGACAATGACGATAATAAGAATCTGTATTTTGTGAAAAATAAATAAAAATCATTGCAAATATTGTTGTGTATGAAAAGAGTGGGAGGAGCTTCTCAGCTCCTCACAGGTACTGCACTATCCATTAACAATGTAAACCCAACAACCAATGTCAATAATTAACTAATAAACACTATTCAAATAATCAATATGTGTAGTCCACATTCCTGCGACTTATCTCAGTATGCCAGTGTGATACACTCTCTGTATAGTAGCTATATGTGTATTAGATCTAAAGCAGTCAGTGCTATAACACAGTACATTGATATATATGCCAATAATGTATCGTAAAATGCATATAATATATATACAAGTGTGTGATAATATATTAATGTTGATAGAAGAGAGAGAGAGAAACAGTAGGAGCAGGAGGAGGAGCAGGAGGAGATGCAGGAGGAGATGCAGGAGGAGCAGCAGGTCCAGGCCGTGGTTGTAGAAACCAAACCATAGCAGTGAGTTCAGCTGAAACCAGTGGACGTCCAGTCAAACCAGTGTGTGTGTGTGTGTGTGTGTGTGTGTGTGTGTGTCTGTGTGTGTGTGAGTGAGTGTGTGTGTGTGTGTGTGTGCGTGCGTGCGTGCGTGCGTGCGTGCGTGCGTGCGTGTGTGTCTGTGTGTGTGTGAGTGAGTGAGTGTGTGTGTGTGTGTGTGTGTGTGCGTGCGTGCGTGCGTGCGTGCGTGCGTGTGTGTCTGTGTGTGTGTGAGTGAGTGAGTGTGTGTGTGTGTGTGTGTGCGTGCGTGCGTGCGTGCGTGTGTGTCAGGGGCGACTCAGAGGAGTTTTGTTTGACGGCGTCTCAGGATTTAACAGGATGTGAGATGACAAGAAGTGGCTGCGACTCACAGCGGCCTCAGACTGCTGCTGTTTGTTTACAGCAGCACAGATTAGGACCCATCTGCTGGCTGTGTGTGTGTGTGTGTGTGTGTGTGTGTGTGTGTGTGTGTGTGTGTGTGTGTGTGTGTGTGTGTGGACACATTTATCTTTGTTAGAACCACTTTTAGAGACCTTGAGATTGAGGACAGTTTGGTTTGGTTGAGAGAGGCAGACTTACAGCTCAGCTAACCTCAGCTAAAACGTCCTCTGGTTAGAGTTAATCTCTGGTTAGAGTTATCCTATGGTCAGCGTTAACCTCCTGCTAGTTAACCTCTGGTTAGACTTCTCTTTAGGTTAGAGTTAACCTCAGGTTATGATTCCTGTGTGTGTGTGTGTGTGTTGGACTGCGATCTGAGCGGACGAGTGTTTTTCTGTTTTTCCATCTTCATGTTGAAGTGAGAGACAGCGCCATGGAGGGCGAGACAAAGGCTGTGTGTGTGTGTGTTTGTGTTAGTGTGTGTGTGATATGTTGCAGATTAAGCTTTGTGTGTGAGGCTGTTTTGTTCGGCGGTGTGTAAATGATAATGACCTCTGACTGGTTCTGTTACTGGATTAGCTTCCCTCCAGTGCACTGCCCCTGGACACACACACACACACACACACACACACACACACTCACACACACATGCACACGCACACACATGCACACACACACATGCACACACACACACACACACACGCACACACAGACACTCACACACACACATGCACACACGCGCACACACACACACTCACTCACACACACACACTCACACACGCACACACACACACACACGCACACACACACACGCACACACACACACTCACACACACTCACACGCACACACACACACACACTCACACACAAACAGAAACACACACACCAACAGCAGCCTGGTAAATATCCTATGTGCTCAGTTACTCTCCTGTGTGTGAATCAGTAGTAACAGCGCGACAGCACGAGATCCTCACTGTACACGAGTCCTCCCGTGTTCTGCCGTGTTCTGCCGTGTTCTACCGTGTTCTACCGTGTTCTACCGTGTTCTACCGTGTTCTGCCGTGTTCTACCGTGTTCTGCCGTGTTCTACCGTGTTCTGCCGTGTTCTACCGTGTTCTGCCGTGTTCTACCGTGTTCTGGTGTGTACTACTGTGTTCTGGTGTGTACTACTGTGTACTGGTGTGTACTACTGTGTACTAGTGTGTACTACTGTGTACTAGTGTGTACTCACAGGTTGTGTACCAACACTCAGACCCTGCTTGCTGCGCTCTGATTGGCTCTATTGATTTTGACTCGTTTCATAAACACATATACAAATAAACTGACTCATAAGTACATTACACATTCATCACACACCCACCAGCTGGCAGGCTCTCCCTGACACACACACACACACGTACACGTACACGCACACACACATGCATGCATACACATTTTAAGTCACAAACACACACACACACAGTAAAGATAGGAGTGGGTCTCTCTGCAGGAGTCCCTGGCTCTGTAGGACAAGTCCACATGTGGAACACCAGCTGGTCAACACACACACACACACACACACACACACACACACACACACACTCCTCCCCTGCTGCTCCAACACACCGCCTGCTAAGATTTTTTTCCTTTTTGCATGTGTAATAGTACACAAACAGACACACACACTTTCTCTTTCTCCTTCACACTTGTTTACACAGTCACTCATGCACTAACATTACACACACACACACACAAACATTTGTTGTAGTACAGTACTCCCTTACTCACTCTCTCTCTCCCACACACACATCCCTATTGCCAGTATTTGTTTATTGGTGTGTGTGTGTGTGTGTGTGTGTGTGTGTGTATGTGGCTGATTTCTGCTGCCGTACTGTGTGTGTGTGTTGCATCACACTGCACACGCGCACAGTATACACAGCACACGCATTCTATAGACACCCACTTTTAATTCATAATTGCATCATGTTAAAAGGCTGCACTCGCGCGCACACACACACACACACACACACACCCACACTTACACACAGATTGCATCACAGTCTGGCTGTAAACGTTCTGTATTGTTCTCTAAACTTCATCACAGACTCTCCAACAGTCGGGAAAATCTGAACAACAGCACGATCTCTCAGCCAATCAGGACACAGGAAGCTGATCGTGACTCAGACTTTCAAAACAAAAGCATATTCAGGTCGAAGCCAGAAATCAGAAGGAGGAAAACAGTCTCCAGTCTCCGTCAGTCCCTGTAATCAAACCAGTCGCCCACTCCCGCCCAGTTAAACCAGTCAGTCCAGGAAACAGGAACATGAAACAGACGTCTGTAAAATGTAAACCATGCAAAAAGGCTTAAAAGTAGACCCATCAGGTAACACCAGTCAGTCAGAGGTAGAACCAGTCAACGTGAACCAGTCTGTTGGAGTAAAACAAACCAGTCATCAGGTAAAACTAGTCAGTCAGAAATAACAGTTTCTTAGAATTGAAATCATCACTTCGACTTATAACCAGTCAGTCAGTTACAAACCAGTCAGGATAGAGCAAACCAGTCAGTCAGTTACAAACCAGTCAGGATAGAGCAAACCAGTCAGTCAGTTACAAACCAGTCAGTCAGTTACAAACCAGTCAGGATAGAGCAAACCAGTCAGTCAGTTACAAACCAGTCAGTCAGTTATAAACCAGTCAGAATAGAGCAAACCAGTCAGTCAGTTACAAACCAGTCAGAATAGAGCAAACCAGTCAGTCAGTTACAAACCAGTCAGAATAGAGCAAACCAGTCAGTCAGTTACAAACCAGTCAGTCAGTTACAAACCAGTCAGAATAGAGTGAACCAGTCAGTCAGATCTTGATCAGCTTCAGTCTCAGCAGAGTTTGACCAAAGCCTCCAGTGAATGAAAGCTTTGTCCACATGGAGAGCAGAGTCTGTGTGTGTGTGTGTGTGTGTATGTGTGTGTGTGTGTGTGTGTGTGTGTGTGTGTGTGTGTGTGTGTGTGTGTGTGTGTGTGTGTGTGTGTGTGTGAGAGAAAGTAAAGTGTGTGAAAGAAAGAGGGACAAAGGGAACAAACTGGAGTGAAAAAGAGACAGTGAGACAAAGAAACAGAGTTTGGTTTTTTCTCAGTGTGGAGCTTAAACAAGCAGCACAGGATGTGCAGCCAAACTATTTTCTCTGCTTGGCTGCAGCTTCTGTGTGTGTGTGTGTGTGTGTGTGTGTGTGTGTGTGGTGAAGGGTGCTGATGGGATGTCACTTGTTCTCTTTACTATCACAAGTGGGAGGCACACACATACACACACACACACTTAGTTAATGATACACAACATGTGCGCTCTCTCTCTCTCTCTCTCTCACACACACACACACACACACACACACACACACACACACACACACACAGGACGTGCAGGCAGACCCAGTGGAACGGTCGCTGAGACTCGTCAGTCAGTCTCACCTGAACTTCCTGCGTGTTCCTCTCAGATGTGTCATCATGGTGACACACGTTAGCGTG
Source organism: Karalla daura (assembly GCA_029224185.1). Classification (NCBI taxonomy): domain Eukaryota; kingdom Metazoa; phylum Chordata; class Actinopteri; order Chaetodontiformes; family Leiognathidae; genus Karalla; species Karalla daura. The sequence continues at coordinate 21,773,165 of CM055205.1, forward strand.
TCGTGGTTAGCGTGTTAGCATGTTAGCTTGGCGCTGTAGCTCGGTTTTGGCTAGCGTGTAGGCCGGCCAGACCTGTGCTGGCCCCAGGCTGAGCCGACCAGGTGTTCTGGTTCTCTCTCTGAGGGCAGAATACACCCCACACTGGTGTGAACGGTGTGTAGACCGGCCACCAGCAGTGCCCCCTGGTGGTGGGAGGTGGTACCTCCAGCCTCCTCCACCCAGACCACGGGACCAGAGAAGAGACGCTGGTCTGTCGCAGCTAGAACTGTTAGCGCTCATGTTAGCCGACCTGCACTGGACACCGTTTAAGTTGTAGTTTATTTCCACGCTGAATGTTTGAATGTTTTCATCTTTCGTTCCATTTTTCTTCATTTAATATTTTGTGTCACTTTAATGGAATTGAAATGAACCTGAGTTGAAAGCGGAACCGCGCCAACCCA
>CM055205.1:21778604-21786316 GCA_029224185.1 Karalla daura
TAGGGGTGTGTGTGAGTTTTTTGGCAGTAGGTGAGGTGAGGTAAGGTGAGGTGCGTGTGTGTGTGTGTGTGTGTGTGTGTGTGTGTACAGTCGGTGCTGTAAAGCTGCTCTTCCTGCTGCAGCCAATGTCAACAGCCGAGCACAGAACTTCCCATGAGCCTCTCCCTACAAGGTAACTGAAGGCTGCTGCGCTAGGCCGGCTCCATACCTGTGTGTGTGTGTGTGTGTGTGTGTGTGTGTGTGTGTGTGTGTGTGTGTGTGTGTGTGTGTGTGTGTGTTTTACACTCATTCATCAGTGAGTCTCATGCTGGGAGTGTGTGTGAGTGTGCATGCTGTGTGTTGTAGCACCCATGGGTGTGTGTTTATATGCTGTGTGTGTGTGTGTGTGTGTGTGTTTACATGCATGCTGTCATCTTGCTGGTTAGTACTGGTGCGGTATTTCTTCATGGTGTGTGTGGTTTTGGATTTAATGCATGTGCACACACAGCATGGAGTCACACACACATACACACACATACACACACACACACACAAATATACACACCATGACAGCGTGCTCACCAGTGCAGACATTGTGTGTGTGCGTGTGGGTAAGAAGCAGCACAACATACCAGCACAGGTACTGTGTGTGTGTGGTATGTGTGTGTGTGTGTGTGTGTGTGTGTGTGTGTGTGTGTGCAGCCGAGCAGAGTGGGCGGCTCTAATGCGATTACGTCCCTTGTCTCCGTGCAGAACTGATAAGGTATTAGAGGGCGGTGCCGTGATGAGATTTAAATTAATTCAGCCTCCATTCAAATTCACCATGAGATGAGCTGCTCCATTATTTGGCCTTCTCTCCCTCCTCCTCCTCCTCCCTCCCTCCCTGCCTCCTCTCTCTCTTACTCCTCTGTTACTCCGTCTCCCTCCCTCCTTCCCCTCGTCTGTTAATCCTCCCTCCCTCCTCTCTCCTCCTGCCTGACTGATCTTCCCTCTGCTCCTCCTCATCGCTCCTTTTCTCTTGCTCATCTTCACCTTCTCCTCTCTCCCTCCTATTCCCCTTCTGAATCACATCCTTCCTCTTGTCTCCTGTTACTTTTTCTCCTCCCCTCCTTCCACTTGTTAGCTCCTTCCTCCCTCTCTCCTCTCCTCATTTATCCCATTTGATTTGTTCCATCTGAATCTTTCCATCCTCCCCTCCGTTCACTCCTCCACTATCTCTTTCACTCCATCTCACTTCTGCCGTTTCTTTTCCTTTCCTTTTCAAACCTTCATTTCCTCTTCTTCTGTCTCAGCTAACCCCCCGCCCTCCCCTCCCTCACCCCCATCTCTCTTCTTCCTCTTTTCCTTCCTCTTCTCATAACATCTGTCCTGCCTAAACCTCCTCTTCCTCTGCCCTTTCCTCCCCCCTCCTCCTCTTTGCCCCCCCCCCCCCTCCTTCTCCTCCTCCTCCCTCCTCCCTCTGGTGTAGCTCTTCTTTAACAAAACATTTAACCAAATGAAGCAAAGCTGAGCTTATTAGAATGGGCAGCTAAAAGTGTGTGTGTGTGTGTGTGTGTGTGTGTGTGTGTGTGTGTGTGTGTGTGTGTGTGTCAGGGAGAGGGAGCATCACCGCCTCTTTCCCGTTGCCTTTGCTTATTAATTTGCACATCATGTGTTTCTTAGTACTACCCTCACAGTGTGAATGTGTGTGTGTGTGTGTGTAGTCCCCTGTTTCCAGCCCAGACTCTATGTATGTACAGTGTGTGTGTGTGTGTGTGTGTGTGTGTGTGTGTGTGTGTGTGTGTGTGTGTGTGTGTGTGTGGACCTGTGACCTGCTCGTCAGACTGACAGGCTGCGTTCGCTCTCTCCTCAGAATGAGTTTTTTGGGCTTAATTTTGGAGGATTGGCTGCGACAATTAGCAAATGAGTCCATTTGCATATTCATAATCACTTTAGTTTGATTAAAACAGCAGCGAGGCCCAGAGCGCTGGAGGGAGGCTCAGCCTGCAGCACGCACACGCAAACATCCACTACAGGCTGGAGAGAAACCTGCAGAGCAGAGCTTCCTCCTGATAACCTACAAGCTCTGAGCTCTGGTTCCATCAGAGCTCAGAGCCTGAAGCTGTGGGAACGTTATGCTCTGTTCCTGCTCAGATCTGGCTCCCCTCATGCTGACCTGGCAACCGTATGTAGGCTGAGCTCTGATTGGCTGTCCCTGCTGCCACATGACACTTGACTTTACCTCTCTTTACATGACTGAACGCTGTGACTTCACTCTGATTGGCTCTCTCACCTGCCACTCACATGAGTGTGAATGATCACATGACGTTAGGCAGTTTTACTCAGCACAGACCCAGCGTAGCTCCTCGGCTTGTTCTCCTCCACTAAGTGGGAGGAGTCACACTCAGAGTCTACGCCACGGCACGTCTCTGGTCGCATTCACTCGTTTGTAGCCACTCCTCCATGAAGGAGCTGCTGGAGGTGCTGTTGGCTCTCCTCGTCTCCTTTAGAAGGAGCAGCTGTGTGGGAGCCTGCAGCTGCAGGTTGGAGCCGGGTCGAGTGTCCGGTTCTGACCTCAGTCTGAAGTTTGGTGGTGATGATGATGGTTGCTGGTGGAGCCACAGCCTGGGGCCTCGCTGGCAGGATGGGGAAGCTGCTGCCTCTGGTTTCTCACACAGGTGAGGAATGACTGGTCATGGTGTGGGGCTGCGCAGCCAATCAGCAGCCAGCGTTTGGCTCAGCTGACCGGGGAGTTCTCTAATGATGTTTAGAATCGACTCAAAGAGCTCGATGATCTTTGTTTCTCACAGGAACAAGGTCGAGGTTCAAGATTGAGGATGAAAGATTCATTCAGGGGATTCTAGATGTTCAACCAGAAAGTAACAGACTGGCTGTGATGTCACTTCCTGTCATCACAGAGTAGGAGAAGTGTCACAGGACTGTGTGTGTGTGTGTGTGTGTGTAAGAGAGAGAGAGAGAGACATTGTGAGTCAGTGTGTGTGTGTGTGTGTGTGTGTGTGTGTGTATCAACCTCTTGTTTCCCAATTGGTCTTTTTATTCGACTTCGTTTCCACACAACTCTCAACATGTTTCCTAATCGTCCTCTTTTCACTCTTCTCCACCTCCCCCACCTCCTCCCTCTCCCCCCTCCCTCGTCCCCCCTCCCCCTGCCCCTTCCCCTCCTCCTCCCCCTCCTCCTCCCTCTAAACCAGGACTAAATGCAGCTCCACGCTCGGCTCTCGGGTCTGTTTTGTTCTTCTTTCATTTTCTTTATTTAACCTTGATTTCCCAGGTTAGTTGTTTGTTTGAGTGGAGCTGCAGCCGGCGGGCCGAGCGGCTCCTGGAGGCTCCTCCAGCCTGACACACACCGGGGTGTGTGTGTGTGAGGGTGTGTGTGAGGGTGTGTGTGTGAGGGTGTGTGTGTGAGGGTGTGTGTGAGAGGGTGTGTGTGTGAGGGTGTGTGTGAGAGTGTGTGAGAGTGTGTGAGAGTGAGTGTGTGTGAGAGTGTGTGTGAGGGTGTGTGTGTGAGGGTGTGTGTGAGAGGGTGTGTGTGTGAGGGTGTGTGTGAGAGGGTGTGTGTGTGAGGGTGTGTGTGAGAGGGTGTGTGTGAGAGTGTGTGAGAGTGAGTGTGTGTGAGAGTGTGTGTGAGGGTGTGTGTGTGAGGGTGTGTGTGTGAGGGTGTGTGTGAGGGTGTGTGTGTGAGGGTGTGTGTGTGAGGGTGTGTGTGTGAGGGTGTGTGTGAGAGGGTGTGTGTGAGAGGGTGTGTGTGTGAGGGTGTGTGTGAGTGGGTGTGTGTGAGAGTGTGTGAGAGTGAGTGTGTGTGAGAGTGTGTGTGAGGGTGTGTGTGTGAGGGTGTGTGTGAGGGTGTGTGTGTGAGGGTGTGTGTGAGAGTGTGTGTGTGAGAGTGTGTGTGAGGTGTGTGTGTGTGAGAGTGTGTGTGAGAGTGTGTGTGAGGGTGTGTGTGTGAGAGTGTGTGTATGAGGGTGTGTGTGAGAGTGTGTGTGTGAGAGTGTGTGAGAGTGTGTGTGAGGGTGTGTGTGTGAGGGTGTGTGTGAGGGTGTGTGAGAGTGTGTGTGTGAGAGTGTGTGTGTCTGTTAAGAGAAGTCAGAGTGGTCACAGTGAGGGTGGTGAGGAAGAACTGAGCGACGTGACTCTTCCTCACAAGTCGATGTAGGTTCATCAACATCCGATCAATTCACACACAAATGAACAAATATGGAGGATGTTTCAGCCTGGAATTATCCTAATATAACCATGGAAACGGAGCGGAGGCAGGCGGCTCAGGCCAGCAGTAAACAAGATAAGGTGTGTGTGTGTGTGTGTGTGTGTGTGTGTGTGTGTGTGTGTGTGTGTGTGTGTGTGTGTGTGTTAATCTGGGCCACACATCTCTCTCAGCCTCCTCATAAGTGAGATAAGAGCTTGTCCGAGTTGTTGCCGCTGAGATAAAGTGTTGGCAGTCAATAGGAAACACCTGAGAGCAGCAGCTCATCATTGGATATTGATGCATGGCGTGTGATGAACACACTCACACGTCCTGAACATGTCTGTGACGTGTCCGTGGACCCGCTGAGCCACGCTCTGTGCTCTCTGAATCTAAATGCTCAGCTGAATAAATCTCTTGTCCTGGAAAACCTGGAAAATTTACAACATTTTCCAGTCAAAAAAACCTGGAAAACAAGTGAAAAAAATCAAATGACCTGGAAACCCTTGAGGTGTTTGTGTGTGCCCTCAACAGATGGTTCAGAGGTTCATTCATGCAGGTTTACCCTGAATGCTCACCTGGTCACAGACAATCTGAGTAATGTTCAAAGTGAAGGAACTGAAGGACACGACGCGTCCTCGCTGATGAGGAGGCTGATCGTGGGTGGAGAGGCTGGGAAGTTCTGGAAGTCTTGGAAACTGGAGGAATCTTGTAAAATTGTGTGGAGAGAGAGAAAGATGTAGATGTCCAGCCACGTGAACCGGTGATCACAGATGAATCTGTTGAGAACTTTCTCTGAAGTAGAAAAACCTCCAAGTCCAAGTCTCCCAACAAGGATCAGATGCTCCAGATTAAACTGTACAGCAGAGGAACCCAGTCCAGTACAAATAGAATCTAATAGAGTAGAATCTTCATATATCTGAGAGAGTGTAGAACTGTTCTCAGCCCCGTCATGGCTGCTCCTTATGGTGCTGTTCTAGTCTGTTGTGGTTTGGAGTTGAGGGTGATTTGTCAGTCGCCTTCTCTACGTTCTCCTCCTTCCTGTGTGACGTCCACTGAGCTCGCGCCTTCCATGGGGGGGGGGGGGGTTCCCTGAGCCTGGGTCCTAACAGGCCTTCCATCGGGGGGGGGTTCCCTGAGCCTGGGTCCTAACAGGCCCTTCCATGGGGGGGGGTTCCCTGAGCCTGGGTCCTAACAGGCCTTCCATCGGGGGGGGGGTTCCCTGAGCCTGGGTCCTAACAGGCCTTCCATCGGGGGGGGTTCCCTGAGCCGGGTCCTAACAGGCCTTCCATCGGGGGGGGGTTCCCTGAGCCTGGGTCCTAACAGGCCTTCCATCGGGGGGGGGGGGGGTTCCCTGAGCCTGGGTCCTAACAGGCCTTCCATCGGGGGGGGGGGGTTCCCTGAGCCTGGGTCCTAACAGGCCTTCCATCGGGGGGGGGGGTTCCCTGAGCCTGGGTCCTAACAGGCCTTCCATCGGGGGGGGGGGTTCCCTGAGCCTGGGTCCTAACAGGCCTTCCATCGGGGGGGGGGGGGGTTCCCTGAGCCTGGGTCCTAACAGGCCTTCCATCGGGGGGGGGGGTTCCCTGAGCCGGGTCCTAACAGGCCTTCCATCGGGGTGGGGGGGGGGGGGGGGTTCCCTGAGCCGGGTCCTAACAGGCCTTCCATCGGGGGGGGGGGGGGTTCTCTGAGCCTGGGTCCTAACAGGCCTTCCATCGGGGGGGGGGGGTTCCCTGAGCCGGGTCCTAACAGGCCTTCCATCGGGGGGGGGGGGGGGGTTCTCTGAGCCTGGGTCCTAACAGGCCTTCCATCGGGGGGGGGGGTTCCCTGAGCCGGGTCCTAACAGGCCTTCCATCGGGGGGGGGGGGGGGGGGGGGGGGTTCTCTGAGCCTGGGTCCTAACAGGCCTTCCATCGGGGGGGCTGGGTCCTGTCTCCACCTGCTTCTCTTCAGCCCGGACGCTCTGGGCCGCTGCCGCTAACGTCGTTTGCATTAAGCTAAGTGGTGAAAGGCGCTTTGGATAAAAGGTTCCAGCAAATGGCTCATTTTAATGACACGTTAAACCCTTTATGGGGATTTAGTGAAAGGACTTAGAACTTTCTATTAAAACAGAGAAACAGATTTCTCTGGTCACGTCTTTCATAGGACCAGCTCAGCCACACGGTATCTCCACGGTGGCTCACGTGTTCTACACGCTGCTCTGACGTGTTTCACTCACTCTACTCACCGTATTCTGTATGTTTCACGCGTCATTCTGGAAGTTTCTTACTCATTTACACATTACTTACATGTTAGTTCATGTATGTCAGACGTTACTCTGCTTCAGTTCACAGCTCAGCACAGAGTCGCTGGTTTCTCTTGTGGAATCGTGACGTGACTTGTTTGAAATACTTTCTGTCTGAGTGTGAATCTGTCACAATATTGAGTTTTTGTGCCGTTTGAAAACAGTAATCACAACTGTTCTCTGTCACTGCTCCAGAGTGGAGCACACACACACACACACACACACACACACACACTCCTGCAGTATTTCATCACGTGTTCTTACGGATTATTAATTCATTATTTATTGTTCTTCATTTCTTTTTGCCATCCAGTCCTGTAACTTTAGAGAAGAGGAAGAAGAAACAAAAGACAAAGGGAAAAAATGTGCGTGTGTGTGTGTGTGTGTGTGCGCGCGTGTGAGAGTATGTATGTGTGGGTGTGTGTGATGTGTGTGAGTGTGAATTTGTGTGTGTATGTGTGTGTGTGTGTGTGTGTGTGTGTGTGAGCTGCGCCGTGCCTGACCAAAGTGGAGCCCTACGCAGAAAAAGCGATACACGAGCATCCCGCCCTGACAGCGATCAGGGGGGGGCTCTCTCCTCCGGCCTCACGCGACCCCCCCCCCCCCCCCCCCCCCCTCCCCCACGAGGAGCGCGACTGACGGTCGGATGGACCGCTGTCAATCATTGCAGTGACGGCGCGTGCGGCTCTCTCTCCTGCCTCGCGCTGACAGCTGATCTCGTAGCGCGGCTCGCGGCTGCGCGTCTTTCGGGCTAAACGGGCCCGACACACTGGGCGTGTTCTATAGGCAGCGACGGCCCTGCGTGTGTGTGTGTCTGTGAGTGTGTGTGTGTGTGTGTGTGTGTATGTGTGTGTGTGTCTGAGTGTGTGTGTGATTGTGTGTATGTGTGTGTGTGTCTGAGTGTGTGTGTGTGTGTGTGTGTGTGTCTGAGTGTGTGTGTGTGTGTGTATGTGTGTGTGTGTCTGAGTGTGTGTGTGATTGTGTGTATGTGTGTCTGAGTGTGTGAGTGTGTGTGTGTGTGTGTCTGTGTGAGTGTGTGTGTATGTGTGTGTGTGTCTGAGTGTGTGTGTGTGTGTGTGTGTGTGTGTGTGTGTATGTGTGTGTGTGTCTGAGTGTGTGTGTGTGTGTGTGTGTATGTGTGTGTGTGTCTGAGTGTGTGTGTGTGTGTCTGAGTGTGTGTGTGTGTATGTGTGTGTGTGTCTGAGTGTGTGTGTGTGTGTGTGTGTGTGTCTGAGTGTGTGTGTGTGTGTGTATGTGTGTGTGTGTCTGAGTG
>CM055205.1:21788916-21791416 GCA_029224185.1 Karalla daura
TCCCCGGTCCTCCGGCGGCGGGGGTCGCTGCCCCGGGTCCCGCGGTGATGGATGCTGCGGCCCCTGTGCGCTTTGCGGCAGGCGGGGGCCCGGAGGTAGATTGCGGTGTTGTGGCCGCGGATGATGGTGGCTCTAGGTCACAATGTGGAGGAGTCAGGGAGGAGCAGCAGCAGCTGATCACTGTAGAAACACCGAACAGCGTGAAGTCTGCAGCCGCTGAGGCGCAGTCACAGTCCGCAGGACAGGTGGAGGAAACAGCCTCCACCAGTGAACAGGTGATGGAGAACACTCAGCCATCAGGTGAGGAAGACATGTCGGAGGCCAGGTGAGGAAGACATGTCGGAGGCAGAGTCAGACACTGTATCTGTTGGTGACCCTGCCAACAGGAACTCTGAGCTCTATTCTTTAGAGGAAATTAACAGATTCCTGGATGAAACGTTTAAAAAGTCTGTTAAAGTGAGTGACTACTTTGAGGACACTAACAAGTTCATTAGATCTGTGGCCATATTAAAAAGACTTGTGGGTTTTGACTTGCTGGATGAAAAGAAACGTTTCCGTCTTAAAAAGCACATAACAGCTCTGAGAAGAGCACAGAACAGTAGACCTGTTAGAAGAACTAGGAAGTGATCATGCATCATCACAAGGTGTTTTCTTTTCTTTTCTGTTCTTTGCTTGTTCCAACTTGCCTGCTCCTCTTCTCTGACCTCTCCATGCCGAGCCTGAAAATAGGGTCTCTGAACATCAATGGGGGGAGAGACAGACACAAGAGGGCTCTAATTTCTGAGGTGTCTGCTCAAAAGAGGGCTGATGTGTTGTTTTTGCAGGAGACACACACTACTGCAGCAGATGAGACAGATTGGGGCTTATGGTGGGAAGGTTCTCGCTTCCTTAGCCACGGCACTAACTTCAGTGCAGGAGTGGCAATCTTGTTTAAAGAAACAGCAAATGCTTCCATTTTATCTTCTGCTGAGGTGGTGAAGGGGCGGTTACTGATCGTCAGAGCAGAGATAGAAAGTTCTGTGTTCTGCTTTGTAAACCTGTACGCCCCAAACCAGGGAAGAGAGAGAGTGGGATTTTTTAATTTGCTAAATAATGAACTGAAGAATTATCTCCAGGATCAGCTGATCATTGGTGGAGATTTTAACTGTACTTTGGATTTCACTGTAGACAGGACCAGTGAGGAACCACATCCACAGTCAAGCCAGAGCCTTAGTAACACCGTTATACATCTGGACTTATTAGACACCTGGAGAATCAAGCATCCACAGTCCAGACAGTACACATGGGTCAGGGTGAGCAATAACACAGTCAGTGCAGCCAGACTAGACAGGATCTACATCTCTAAAAGCCTCAGCTCCAGACTGGTGCAGAGTAGCATCAGCCCGGTTGGTTTTACTGATCACCACTTGGTCACTGCAGAGCTGATCACTACACCAGGTCAGAGGATCAGATCCTACTGGTCTTTTAATAACAAACTCCTGCAGGACACTGTTTTTTGCCAGAACTTTGAACTTTTTTGGCAGCAGTGGAAACTCAGGAAAGTGGATTTTAGTTCTTTGGCCATGTGGTGGGAGGTTGGAAAAGCACAGATCCGTGTTTTCTGCCAACAGTACACATCCCATTCCACTGCTAGGATCAAGGCAGCTGTCAAGGAACTGGAGGAGAGCATTAAGAACATTGAGGAGGGCCTGCAGAGGAACAGAGATGCTGCTCTTGGTGATCTGCTCCAGGAGAAGAGGTTGGCTTTGAGCTCCTTCCTGCAGGAGAGAGTGAAGGGAGCTCTGGTCAGGTCTCGTTTCCTCCAGCTGAAGGACATGGATGGCCCGAGCTCTTTCTTTTTTAATCTGGAGAGGTCTGCAGCGCAGAGGAAGCAGATGGCCTGTCTGGAGCTTCCGGGGGGCAGAGTCACCACCTGTCCTGTGGAGATGAGGAGCCATGCGATGGAGTTTTATAGCAACCTCTTTGGGGCGGAGCAGTGCAGCATGGAATGCCGTGAGGAGCTTCTAGAGGAGCTTCCACAGCTCAGTCTGGAGGAGAAGGCGGCTCTAGACTGTGAGCTGTCTCTGGAGGAACTGACAGCTGCTGTCTTCCAGATGACGTCAGGACGGGCTCCAGGAATCGATGGTCTTTCCACAGATTTTTATAAACGGTTCTGGAAGACTCTTGGTCCTGACCTCCATCTTGTGCTGCAGGAGTGCTACAGAACAGGATCCCTTCCTGTTTCCTGTCGGCGAGCAGTCCTTTCTCTGTTGCCTAAGAAAGGGAACCTGGCCTTACTGAAGAACTGGAGGCCGGTTGCCCTACTCTGCACGGATTACAAGGTTCTCTCCAGGGTTTTATCTAATAGACTGAAAGACATTATTGGAATTATTATTCACTGTGATCAAACGTACTGTGTTCCAGACAGATCAATTATGGACAATATTTTCCTTGTGCGGGACATCATTGAAGTGTCTAAATATTGTAACGTTGATTTTGGTGTTGTTTCTCTGGACCAGGA
>CM055205.1:21798916-21808016 GCA_029224185.1 Karalla daura
CATCAGCCTGAAGTGGAAAGTGACTTGTGTGTGTGTGTGTGTGTGTGCGTGCGTGTGTGTGTGTATCTGAGCAGCACCTGATGCCTCCTCCTCTCAGAGGGAAACATTCACAGCTTCTTGCAATTTCTAAAATCCCTGTTTTCATGGCTTCTTTTCTATTATTTCCTCCATAATTACGCAGAGATGAAACTATGCCCCCCCCCACATACACACACACACACTGACACACACACTGACACACAGGACACACACACACTGACACACACACTGACACACAGACACACCACACACACACTGACACACACACTGACACATAGACACACACACACTGACACATAGACACACACACACTGACACATAGACACTGACACATAGACACACACACACTGACACATAGACACTGACACATAGACACACACACACACTGACACAGTAACACACAGACACTGACACACACACACTGACACACACACACTGACACACACACACTGACACACACTGCAGCGTGATTACAAGGAGAAATGCGACGCAGCCACACAGTCTTCTTCTCCTCCTCCTCCTCCTTTTTGTTTTTCCTCTCGATGTTTATTTTGTTCTTTCTGTTTCAGGTTCTTAAGAGTGTTTGGTTTTAGAAGGACAAAAGACAAATCATATGGCCCCGATTCATTTTGTCATGTCACCTGACCTTTTTGGAGGAATGATTTATTTCACAGGAAAACAGCTGATTCTAGTGGTGTCTCTATTTTCTTGTAGTTTGATGTCATTCTTTGGAAGAAACTGTTTCGAAGAAACTGTGTGTGTTTTGTCCAGGTTCGTCAGGATCTCAGAACAAATGTTCTAATCTGTAAATCGACTGTTCTTTAGTTCTGTTCAGAAGTCAGTCAGTGGATGTGAGCTCCGGTGAAACAGGAAATGAAGGTAAAAAACATTAAAAACCATGACACTAGCACCATTGTCACAACACTGTGACATCACAGTGACATCACAGTGACATCACAGGCCAACAGACGTTAGTCCTCTCACCCAGAGCTGACAGAAATTGTTTTCTCTTTCTCTCACTCTCTCCCTCCCTCGTTCTCTCTCTCTCTCTCTCTCTCTCTCTCTCTCTCTCTCTCTCTCTCTCTCTCCCTCTCCCTCTCTGTCTCTCCCTCTCCCTCTCTCTCCCTCTCTCTCTCTCTCTCTCTGTCTCTCTGTCTCTTCTCTCCCTCTCCCTCTCTCTCTGTCTTTCTCTTCCTCTCTCTCTGTCTCTCTCTCTCCCTCTCTGTCTCTCCCTCTCCCTCTCTCTCCCTCTCTCTCTCTGTCTCTCTCTTCCTCTCTCTTTGTCTCTCTCTCTGTCTCTCTCTCTGTCTCTCTCTCTGTCTCTCTCTTCCTCTCTCTCTGTCTCTCTCTCTCCCTCTCTGTCTCTCCCTCTCCCTCTCTCTCTGTCTCTCTCTTCCTCTCTCTCTCTGTCTCTCTCTCTCTCCCTCTCTGTCTCTCCCTCTCCCTCTCTCTCTGTCCTTTCTCTTCCTCTCTCTCTGTCTCTCTCTCTCCCTCTCTGTCTCTCCCTCTCCCTCTCTCTCCCTCTCTCTCTGTCTCTCTCTTCCTCTCTCTCTGTCTCTCTCTCTGTCTCTCTCTCTGTCTCTCTCTCTGTCTCTCTCTTCCTCTCTCTCTGTCTCTCTCTCTCCCTCTCTGTCTCTCCCTCTCCCTCTCTCTCTGTCTCTCTCTTCCTCTCTCTCTGTCTCTCTCTCTCCCTCTCTGTCTCTCCCTCTCCCTCTCTCTCTGTCTTTCTCTTCCTCTCTCTCTGTCTCTCTCTCTCCCTCTCTCTCCTGTCTCTCCTCTCCCTCTCTGTCTCTCCCTCTCCCTCTCTCTCTCCTCTCTCTCTGTCTCTCTCTCTGTCTCTCTGTCTCTCCCTCTCCCTCTCTCTCTGTCTTTCTCTTCCTCTCTCTCTGTCCTCCTCTCTCTACCTCTCTGTCTGTCCCTCTCCCTCTCTCTCCCTCTCTCTCTGTCTCTCTCTTCCTCTCTCTCTGTCTCTCTCTCTGTCTCTCTCTCTGTCTCTCTCTCTGTCTCTCTCTTCCTCTCTCTCTGTCTCTCTCTCTCCCTCTCTGTCTCTCCCTCTCCCTCTCTCTCTGTCTCTCTCTTCCTCTCTCTCTGTCTCTCTCTCTCCCTCTCTGTCTCTCCCTCTCCCTCTCTCTCCCCTCTCTCTCTGTCTCTCTCTTCCTCCCTCTCTCTGAACTCCTCCTGGTCCAGACCTCAGTGTCGACCTGGGTCAGAGCCAGATTTACTTCATGGTAAGGAGGTCGTGTCAGGTCTCATCAGGTCTCTGGGCTTGCCCCCCCACCCCCCCCCCCCCCCCCCCCCCCCCCCCCACCCCTCCAGGACTGTGGACCAGGTCATGTCTGGTCTTCCTTAGTTCCACAGATCTCAGAGTCTGTTTTAACTCAGGCTTTGGACGGTTCAGTGTTTGTGGATCTCATTAGTGGGAGTGTGCAGTAAACAGCCATGTAAATGCATGAGGTTTATAATAACATAGGATTAGTTCGGTCTCATTGCTCCGAGCAGCGATTCAGGCCTGGAAACGTGTCTCCTGAGCCGCCGCCGCCGCCCGCCGCCGCCACAGGAAGCACGTCCAACATTAAGTGACACCAGGGACAAATAACAGCTTGGCCGACACTAATTAAGTGTTGATCTTCTCTCAATTTCTCTGGCAAAAGTGTTTTCTCTCCCTCATGATTGGGACACCTTTTCAAAGCTCCCTCTCTTGCTGATAGAAAACCTCATTTTGTCACTTTATTTTGTGGCATTTTTCAGCGTCCGTCCTCCTCTCCTCCTCTCCTCCTCTCCTCCTCTCCTCTCCCTCCTCCTCCTCCTCTCCTCCTTCCTCCTCTCCTTCCTCCTTCCTCCTTCCTCCTCTCCTCCTCTCCTCCTCTCCTCCCTCATTCTCTTCATCTCTTTCCATTCTGCCTGACGTCTTTTTGTCCTTCTGTCTCTGTCTCCTCTTTACACTCTGTTCTCTCTTTATGTTTATCTGCCTTCTTTTCTCCTCATCTCTCTCTCTCTCTCTCTCTCTCTCTCTCTCTCTCTGTCTCTCTCTCTCTCTGTCTCTCTCTCTCTCTATCTCTTCCAGGCCATGGCCTAGTTAAAACGTCTTCTTCTGCTTTGTGCCTGTTTCTCTTTTATCAGCTGGAAGTTTTTAAACTCTCTCCTCTTTTCTCTTCTCTTGTTCTCCTTCATCTCTCTCTCCCCTCTCTTCTTATATCACTCTTTAACCATCTCACTTTGCCTCATACCTTTTTCTTCCTTTGTCCTCCTTTTATTTTTACTCCTCTCTTCATGTATTTCTTCACACATACACACCCCTCTCCCTGTCTTCCTCCATCTGTTTTTACCTCTCCCTCTTCCCCCCCCCCCCCCCCCCCCCCCCCCCCCCCCATTGTGTGGCTGATAGCTGTCAGGAGATCTCATCACTGAGTCTCTCTTATTACATGATTACAGGGTAATTATCCTGTGAAGTTGTCTTTGCCCGAATCTATGAAAGACGCTTAATGTCTTTTTAATGGGTTTTGGAGTTTGGAGACTTTTTTGTGCCTTTTGTAGTTACTGTGGACTCTTGGTTTTATTGCATTTACATGTGATTGGCCTGGAACACAGCGTGCCCTGATTAAGTGGCACTCGGAATCATTGTCATGTTCTGGAGCGCCGCCTCACTCCAAGTTGTCAGTCAGACGGGTTTTTATTTCTAATGCCGTGGCAACGGCGAGGTGTGGGCGTGGCACGGCGAGGTGTGGGCGTGGCACGGAGAGGTGTGGGCGTGGCACGGCGAGGTGTGGGCGTGGCACGGAGAGGTGTGGGCGTGGCACGGTGAGGTGTGGGCGTGGCACCGCGAGGTGTGGGCGTGGCACAGCGGGGGTGTGGGCGTGGCACGGTGAGGTGTGGGCGTGGCACGGTGAGGTGTGGGCGTGGCACGGCGGGGGTGTGGGCGTGGCACGGTGAGGTGTGGGCGTGGCACGGTGAGGTGTGGGCGTGGCACGGCGAGGTGTGGGCGTGGCACAGCGAGGTGTTCCATGGGCGTGGCGTGGGCGTGGCGTGATCCTGATATTACTGATATACATTTTATTCAAATCATAGTTGAATTAAGTTTCTAATATTTTGTCTCATATTATCATTATTTCACGTACAGTTTCTATTTACATTGTTCCAGTCATGTTATCAGAGATGCAGCTGATGATTACTCTCTTCATTAATTGGTGTCATTTAATTTTTTTACCATCTTTTTTCAATTTGTTTCAGTTTTGTCTCTAAATTACACTAATTAATGCACCGTCAAAATGTGACATCTGTTACTGTTTGTTTGATCGGTTTAAACACAACAGACTCTCAGTTTCATTGGACAACAGTTAGGGTTCGGTTATCATCAGCTGCTCTGAACAATGTTCTACATCTTCTCTTCATCTAAATCATCTGGAAACAACCTGCTCACGCTTGAGAGGACGAGGTGTCCAGACCAGTCCAGATCAGACCGGTCCAATCCAGATCAGACCAGATCAGACCAGTCCAAACCAGATCAGACCAGATAAGACCAGATCAGACCAGTCCAGTCCAGTCCAGATCAGACCGGTCCAATCCAGATCAGACCAGATCAGACCAGTCCAAACCAGATCAGACCAGATAAGACCAGATCAGACCAGTCCAGTCCAGTCCAGATCAGACCGGTCCAATCCAGATCAGACCAGATCAGACCAGTCCAAACCAGATCAGACCAGATAAGACCAGATCAGACCAGTCCAGTCCAGTCCAGATCAGACCAGTCCAATCCAGATCAGACCAGTCCAAACCAGATCAGACCAGATCAGTCCAATCCAGATCAGACCAGATCAGACCAGACCAGACCAGTTCAGTCCAGATCAGACCAGATCAGACCAGACCAGACCAGTTTCAGTCCAGATCAGACCAGATCAGTCCAATCCAGATCAGACCAGACCAGACCAGTTCAGTCCAGATCAGACCAGATCAGACCAGACCAGATTGCAGCCTCGTTCTCATGATGCATTTTCTGGGCGTGGGACCTGAGCAGCTTTGTTTTCTTCCTAAGTCGTAAATATTCAGAAATCTGAAGCTTTCAGGGCTTCAAGTTTATTGCTTTGTGTCTTCGAGGGAACATTTGATCCAAAGCGCGAACGGTGACCCAGTGCGAATAAATCTCTGCTGCTCTCACTGTTTTATCCTTGATCTCACTTCTCTCAAATAAACACAATGTTTCAACCAAAAGTGTTCTTTGCCTGTTAATAAAAGTGCATTTTATCTATTTATTCCCTGCTGTCGCTGCCCATCATGGATGTTTCCTCTTCTTTGTTTTATTCCCGGGCACATCACATCACACGCAAACAATTCCAACATGACTTCTTTTTCTAAAGTGTTTTTTCTCTGCTTTTAGTTTTTCTTTTTTTACCTCGGGTGACAGAGATGCAGCTCACTTAACACAAACAATATTAACATGTAATTTTCTGTGTGTGTGTGTGTGTGTGTGTGTGTGTGTGTGTGTGTGTGTGTGAGAGCAGGCAGAGCGCCTCGTCGTCTGTGATGCCCCTCCCATGACGCCCCGGTCGGTAGCTGACGCTGCCGGTGAGCGGGAGACGCCACTGCACCCCCGGTCCTGGGCCGGCGCCGTCAGCCGCTGGAAGCTCCACCTCCACCACCTCCACCTCCACCTCCACCTCCACCCACCACGCAGAACCCCACAAGCATCAGCCCTGACCGGCCGCAGTGAGGCCCTGCTGGCGTCCTGGGCCAGCACCTCCTCCTCTTCCTCCTCCTCCTCCTCCTCCTCCTCCTCCTCCACCAGCAGCAGCAGCAGCCAAAAACCACAGAGTCTTCAACGCAATCAGCAGCACCAGCACCGCCTCCATCACCAGCGCAGCAGCAGAAGCTGCAGACAACAACATGTCCAGTCGCAGAAAGTCCTCCAACCCCTGCATGGTCCGGGTCGTCAGCGACCTGCCTGAGGAGCAAGATGACCTTGAGGAAGTAATGGACATGGAGATTTTGGCAGATAACGATGTCTCAGAGCAAGAACAGTCAGAAACATCGGAATCTGCAGAGAAGAGTCAGGCAACCCCAGCAAGAGAACCCAGAGAATCAAGACCAGCAGACGTTTCCAAACCAATGGAAAACCAGAATCCTGAGCCATCAGAACAAGAGGAGCCGCTGCCTACGACAGGCCGGCCGGCGGTGGTTGAAGATGTAGAAGAGACAGAGGAGAAGGACGTGGACGGGGCCCAATCAGACCCATCGTCCCAGAAGAAGCAGTCCAGAGGGTACGAGTGCAAGTACTGCCCGTTCTCCACACAGAACCTGAACGACTTCAAAGAGCACGTGGACTCCAACCACCCCAATGTCATTCTCAACCCCGCTGTACCTCTGTGCCGTCTGCAACTTCAACACCAAGAAGTTTGACTCGCTCACAGAGCACAACGAGAGCCAGCACCCAGGCGAGACAAACTTCAAGTTCAAGAGGATAAAGATGAACAATCAGACGATCTTAGAGCAGACAATCGAAGGCAAAGACAATTCAGCTGAATGCGAAGTGACAAATGGACAGGGTGAGATGTTCCCACCCTGCATTTCAACCACGGTCAAAAGTCCTGAGAACGTCCAAGCCTTGTATCAGGGTGGCGAGCTGAAGGGCCCCCTGGACGGCCTGATGCCCAAGGATCAGATCACCGCCGTGAACATCAACGGGACCGTCATCATTCCTGAACCCTCCATCCTACAAGGGCTCTCCCATGTCACCCCGATGCTCCAGCGCCCACCCAACTTTAACGCTGTACCAAAAAATAGCTGTTCCCTTGAACACCACCAAATACAACCCTTCTCTAGACGACAACTTGACCCTTATCACCTCCTTCAACAAGTTCCCTTACCCGACGCACGCCGAGCTGTCCTGGCTAACGGCCGCCTCCAAGCACCCGGAGGAGCAGATCAAAGTGTGGTTCACCACCCAGCGGCTCAAACAGGGCATCACCTGGTCCCCGGAGGAGGTGGAGGAAGCCAGGAAGAAGATGTTCAATGGCTCCATCCCTCCAGCCCATCACACGTTCACCGTCCTGCCTACGAGCCCCGTCTCTCAGCCGTCTGCAAAGTTGTCCCAGCAGCCCATCGTCCACACCGCGGTCCGGCATCCTGGCCACGTACGCACCACCGTGTCCAACGGGCTGGGTGTGGTCACCATCCGCTAGCTCTGCAGCTGTGGCAGCAGCTGGATCCACCCACAGCCTGAAACGGACACACCTGACGACAGTATTTGGCCCCGAGCTGAAGAGGCCAATCATGGCCGTGGCGCCGCATCCCGGAGACCCTAAAGACAAGGTCCTCATGGCTCCCGCCCCCCTCCACCTCCTCCCCAGAAAGACCGTCTGCCAATGGCTCCGCCTCCAGTTCCCATGGAGATGAAGAGGCCTGCGGCGGTTCCCCTAGTCCCTGCAGACATGAAGAGGTCACCCGCTACTGTGCCTTTAATGCCACCCCGCCGCCCACCATCGTCATCATCGCCGTCTTCATCGTCCAAAGGGAAGAGTCCCTCAACGTCAGGGAACCCCAAGACGAAACCGGTGGTGTCGCTTCCTTCCATTGTCTTCCCAGAGTCTTTAACGAGGCCCATGATCGCGCCACCACCTATTTTCGCTCCGCCCTACAAAAACACAATACTCATTCCCCCTCTCATCGACCATCGCTTCCAAAGAAAAGCACCTGAGTACGCACGGCGTCCCGGCTGCCGACCTGAAGCTGCCAAACTCGCCGCCACTCGTCACGCCGCAGATCCGCAGGCCCACCATCATCCAGTCCATCCACCAAACTCCCGCCAAAGCCCCGACCCAGATTCCCCGGCTTCTCCCCCGACTCCAAGAAGTTCAAAGAGCAGCAGGGAGTGAGCTGAAGCCTAATTTCCCCAGAGGAGAGAAGGTGCTCACTCCTCTGGCCGAGGCCAACGGGACCTCGCGGACAGACGGGAAGTGGCTTCACGATCAAACGTCCGTCGCTCACAACAATGGCGTGAAGCATCTGGACGGCCTCGAGCTGCCGGCGGCCCAGAAGCTGGACTTCCAGCAGAAATCGTCCGTTCTGACGCAGTTCCCACTGCTGGAGAGGATGAAGGGGAAGACGGCAGAGCAGCTGAAGATCCTGGAGGAGAACTTCCTGAGGAACAGCTTCCCCACACAAAGCGACGTAGACAATCTGGCGGGCGCCACCCCGCCTGTCTCACCAGGAGATCGACAGCTGGTTCGTGGAGCGCCGCGCGCTACGCGACAACCTGGAGCAGGCGCTGCTCAACTCCATGGGAACCAAGCGGGGCGGAGGCGGCGCCCCCGCCCTGGCGAGGAAAGCTGTCCCCCAGCAGCAGCAGAGCCTCCAGCTCAACGGCAGTCACAAGCCCAGCAGCGGCCTGGGCCTCCTCAAAGGGCCGCTGGCCTCCCCGCACGCCGTGCCAATCATCGCACCCCCCAACCCCAACCCCCACCTCCTGCCTAGTGCCTCCAGACAGCCGGTCGCTGGCGCTCCTCAAGGACGATTTTGCTCAAACGCGGTGGCCTTCCCCTGAGGAGAGCGGCCGGCTGGAGGGCCGGCTGGAGGGCCGGCTGGAGGGCCGGCTGGAGGGCCGGCTGGAGGGCCGGCTGGAGGGCCGGCTGGAGGGCCGGCTGGAGAGCCGGCTGGAGGGCCGGCTGGAGGGCCGGCCCGGCCTGGCCCCCGCCGAGCTGGCGCGCTGGTTCAGCGACGGGCGGCTGCACGGCGCCGACCTCCCAGAACTGTTCCACAACAATGGAGTGAACGGAGGGCAGGCTCCGCCCACCTGCCCCCCCGAGAACGCGGGCCCCGCCCGGCATCCTCCGCCCCTGCCAGGACGGAGGCGGCGGCAGCAGCAAGATGCTGGAGAAGGAGCTGAGCTGGCTGATGGAGCAGCGCAGCCTCGGGCCGCAGCACAGCGAGCTGCACGACGCCTTCCCCAGGTAACCGCCCCCCCGCACCTGACTGCTTCATACATGTGTGTGTGTGTGTGTGAAATAAATATATATATATATATAGATATAGAAAAAAATCGCCAAAATGTACGAGATTTCATATACATTTC
>CM055205.1:21808116-21813116 GCA_029224185.1 Karalla daura
TGAAACTAACCTGAGCGCTGACAGTATCTGAACTTATCTGAACTCAGGCCTGGCCAGGAAGTCACGGAGCCTTCATGTCTTTGATGAGCAAAACGTGTGGTTGCCAGATCGGCATTAAGGAGCCAGATCTGAGCAGCAGCAGAGTAACGGCTCCAGCTGTCCCTCCTCCAGGCTGCGGCAGCAGAACGGGGGCGTGGTGGGCGCGCCGCGGGACGTGTTCGGGAGCTGGCTGCAGGACGGACACTCGAGGAGAGGACGGGACGGACTCCTGGACCGGGACCGCAAGCTGGTGGAGGACACCAGCGGGAGGCTGACGGGATAGACGGTGAGGGGGGGGGGGGGGCTGCACCTCTCAGACTGTCATTAAATATCTTTTTGATTATCATCAAATGTTATCAAAAATGATTTTGTTACTATTATTGTTATACTAAAGACCCTCCAAGCTGTTCCTCAGACAGGAAACGCCTCATGAGCCACATGTTGAGCCTCAGCCATCCCAGGATGGAGGGAGGGATGGATGGATGGATGGGTGGATGGATGGATGGATGGATGGAGGAAGGGAGGGAGGGATGGATGGATGGATGGAGGGAGGGAGGGAGGGAGGGATGGATGGATGGAGGGAGGGAGGGAGGGAGGGAGGGAGGGAGGGAGGGATGGATGGAGGGAGAGAGGGAGGGAGGGAGGGAGGGAGGGAGGGAGGGAGGGAGGGAGGGATGGATGGATGGGTGGGTGGATGGATGGATGGAGGGAGGGAGGGAGGGATGGATGGAGGGAGAGAGGGAGGGAGGGGATGGATGGATGGATGGGTGGATGGATGGATGGATGGATGGAGGGAGGGAGGGAGGGATGGATGGAGGGAGAGAGGGAGGGATGGATGGATGGGTGGATGGATGGATGGAGGGAGGGAGGGAGGGAGGGAGGGAGGGAGGGATGGATGGAGGGAGAGAGGGAGGGAGGGATGGATGGAGGGAGAGAGGGAGGGAGGGAGGGATGGATGGATGGATGGAGGGAGGGAGGGAGGGAGGGAGGGAGGGAGGGAGGGATGGAGGGAGAGAGGGAGGGAGGGATGGATGGAGGGAGAGAGGGAGGGAGGGAGGGAGGGATGGATGATGGATGGAGGGAGGGAGGGAGGGATGGATGGAGGGAGAGAGGGAGGGATGGATGGATGGGTGGATGGATGGATGGAGGGAGGGAGGGAGGGGAGGGAGGGAGGGATGGATGGAGGGAGAGAGGGAGGGAGGGATGGATGGAGGGAGAGAGGGAGGGAGGGATGGATGGATGGGTGGATGGATGGATGGATGGAGGGAGGGATGGATGGAGGGAGAGAGGGAGGGATGGATGGGTGGATGGATGATGGAGGGAGGGAGGGATGGATGGATGGATGGAGGGAGGGAGGGATGGATGGATGGAGGGAGGGAGGGAGGGAGGGAGGGAGGGATGGATGGATGGATGGAGGGAGGGAGGGAGGGAGGGATGGAGGGAGGGAGGGAGAGAGGGAGGGAGGGAGGGATGGATGGAGGGAGAGAGGGAGGGAGGGAGGGAGGGAGGGATGGAGGGAGGGATGGATGGATGGATGGATGGATGGATGGATGGACAGGCAGACAGTCTGTACATCTGGTCCTGGTTCTGGTTCTGGTTCTGGTTCTGGTCCCTGTCCCGGTCCCGGTCCCGGTCCTGGTCCTGGTCCTGGTTCCAGACTCTGAATCTGGATCAGAATCTGTGAACTGACCTGTGCACAGTGTTAATCCAACAAACCAACTCTGTCCGACAGAGGTTCTCCAGGTCGGTCTCACTGTTTCCAGCTTCTCCAACTATCTGAGATCAATAAGTGAGGAAGAGGATTTAAACTGCTATTCACAGGTTTTTAACTGCATTTTTTTGTACCTGGACAATTTTGTCCATGAGGGCATTTAAAGATAAGATAAGATAAGACAGGACAGCACTTTATTTAGCCCAAAGGGAAATTAACCACAGTAAGTGACCATACGGTAAAGTAAAGCAAGAAATAACAATAAGCGATTTATAAAAAAGATATTGGATGTGTGTTTAAGTGTGTATGTGAGTTTGTGTGAGTGAGTGTGTGTGTCTGTGAGTGTGTGTGTGTGTGTGTGTGTGTGTGTGTCTGTGAGTGTGTGTGTCCCATCATTGTCCTGTCCCACTAATCACAGCTTCATTTAACGCCACAGTCACATGTTCAGGCTAGAAGATGAAAATCCTGCTTCTCCTCCTCCTAATGCTCCTCCTCCTAATGCTCCTGCTCCTCCTGCTCCTCCTGCTCCTCCTGATCATACATCATGCAGATACATGCAGAGAAAACCAATAAGTTCACATAGTGAAGAACAAGCTGAGGAGATTTGCTGAGAACAAGGATTGCATAGACACATGACAAATTTAAGCCAATCAGAGTGAAGCATCCCACCTCTCATCTCCACATGACTTCTTGTCTGGAACCAGTGTTCCATAGCTTCCATGTTAAACTGAATAACAGGGAGGAGTCAGCTGCTGGACCTTCTCCTCTTCCTCTACATTCACATCCTGGTGTGAATGTAGAGGAAGAGGAGAGGGACAGACTGCTGGAGAATTCGTCTTGTTCTGTTGATTTCTGGGAATTCATCGTGTGTGTGTGTGTGTGTGTGTGTGTGTGTGTGTGTGTGTGTGTGTGTGTGTGTGTTGTGTAACATGGCTCCATCCTGGTTTAATCACTCCCACACAAACAGCTCTAAGTTCCACAGTGGATTATGAGCGGGAGCGTCGTCCAATCACCAGCGCTGTCACGACCTGTCCCAGTTCCATCGGCTCTGGGAACGCTGCTCCTGGAGGGGAACGCTGCTCCTGGAGGGAACGCTGCTCCTGGAGGGAACTCTGCTCCTGGAAGGAACGCTGCTCCTGGAGGGAACGCTGCCCCTGGAGGGAACGCTGCCCCTGGAGGGAACGCTGCTCTGTTAGGGAACGCTGCTTCATGAGGGAACGCTGCTCCTGGAGGGAACGCTGCTCCTGGAGGGAACGCTGCTCCTGGAAGGAACGCTGCTCCTGGAGTGAACGCTGCTTCATGAGGGAACGCTGCTCCTAGAGGGCACGCTGCCCCTGGAGGGAACGCTGCCCCTGGAGGGAACGCTGTTCTGTTAGGGAACGCTGCCCCTGGAGGGAACTCTGCTCCTGGAGGGAACGCTGCTCCTGGAGTGAACGCTGCTTCATGAGGGAACGCTGCTCCTAGAGGGAACGCTGCCCCTGGAGGGAACGCTGCCCCTGGAGGGAACACTGCTCTGTTAGGGAACGCTGCTTCATGAGGGGAACGCTGCTCCTGGAGGGAACGCTGCTCCTGGAGGGAACGCTGCTCCTGGAAGGAACACTGCTCCTGGAGTGAACGCTGCTTCATGAGGGAACGCTGCTCCTAGAGGGCACGCTGCCCCTGGAGGGAACGCTGCCCCTGGAGGGAACGCTGTTCTGTTAGGGAACGCTGCCCCTGGAGGGAACTCTGCTCCTGGAGGGAACGCTGCTCCTGGAGTGAACGCTGCTTCATGAGGGAACGCTGCTCCTAGAGGGCACGCTGCCCCTGGAGGGAACGCTGTTCTGTTAGGGAACGCTGCCCCTGGAGGGAACGCTGCCCCTGGAGGGAACGCTGTTCTGTTAGGGAACGCTGCCCCTGGAGGGAACGCTGTTCTGTTAGGGAACGCTGCCCCTGGAGGGAACTCTGCTCCTGGAGGGAACGCTGCTCCTGGAGTGAACGCTGCTTCATGAGGGAACGCTGCTCCTAGAGGGAAACGCTGCCCCTGGAGGGAACGCTGCTCCTAGAGGGAACGCTGCCCCTGGAGGGAACGCTGCCCCTGGAGGGAACGCTGCTCCTGGAGGGAACGTTGCTCTGTTAGGGAACGCTGCTCCTGGAGGGAACGCTGCTCCTGGAGGGAACGCTGCTCCTGGAGGGAACGCTGCTCCGTAAGGGGAGCTCTGTTCTGGGAATGTTGCTCTGGGAATGTGTCACCTTTATTCCCTCATTACTGTCTCTAGTTCTGCTGCTGCTGTTGTGATTGTTCCACCAGGACTGAACCGACATTCCTGTCGTTCCTCTGAGTTTAACTCTTCTCTCTTTCCATGTTTTTTGCAGGTTGTGAAGAGGTTTTCCCGCCTTCGCCGCCACTGCTGCTGGAATCTGGCTGGTAGAAGGAAACTTTGAAGCAACATAAGAAGATTTTTTTCATTTTCAGATATTTGTATTTTTTCCCTTTTTTTTTACAAACTTTTTATCTCTTTGATTGTCATGATGCAGATCCAGCACAGCAGTCTCCTCTTCCTCAACACACCCCCCCCCCACCCCCCGCGCCCCCCCCGCCACCACCGCCCCCCCCCCCCCGCCCCCGCCACCCCCGCCCCCCCCCCCCCACCAAATTATAACTAGAAGAGCACGAGGAGAAGCTCAGGGTGGAACTCCGAACGGATTTCCACTTGTGTTGAATCAGACGTACAAGTTAGAGGTCAGAGGTCACATATCCGCGTTCTAAGCTCCGCCCCCTTTAACTACCGGCCCTTTAACTATCAAACCCAAACGATCTGATCTCAGCTTCTTAAATGTGAATATTTACTGGTTACTTAAGTTGAAAGAAAAAATGGAAATGATTTTTAAAAACTGATTAGATTTAAAAACTAATTTAAAAACTTAATATAAAGACGTAATCTTGGCATTGTTATACAAGTGAACTATTGTCAACATATTTCCATCATTTTATGAACTAAACAGTTTGTTCATTTCTCGAGAAAGTGATTGATAGGTTGATTACTGAATGTGGCAGTGATTACTGAATGTGGCAGCTCCTCCCAGACTCAGCAGCTTCTCTTCCCATATGAACCATGTGACCTGATCCCCGTCTGTGATTCGTCAGCCCGTCATCCAATCAGAGCACAGATCCATCACAGACTGAAAAACTTTCAGTTTGTCCTGGATTTCCGTCTGAATTTCAGGTCTAGTTGTGATTCTGTGTTTTAACACGCCGGCGTTTTAGAGCAGC
>CM055205.1:21823116-21833116 GCA_029224185.1 Karalla daura
GCATTCTGCTGTCATTTCTAGTTTTTAGTTTTCATCGACCGAGGAGGAGAGAGCCGCAGAGCAGACTGGACCTGGACCTGGACCTGAGCCTGGACCTGGACCTGAGCCTGGACCTGGACCTGGACCTGGACCTGAGCCTGGACCTGGACCTGAGCCTGGACCTGGACCTGGACCTGAGCCTGGACCTGGACCTGGACCTGAGCCTGGACCTGGATCTGGCCCCGCCCTGCCCTGGCCCTTGCGCTGCCCCTCTCTGGCCCCGCCCCACTCCTAACCCCGCCCCGTTCTGGCCCTGACCCCGCCCAGGCCCCGCCCCGCTCCTTGCCCCGCCCCCAGACTGATTCGGCTGCTGCTCTGATACAGGCCAGCAGAAACACCTCGTCTCCTCGGTTCTCCAGCCTCAGTTTGTTCTGACTCCATTCTTATGTTATGAAACGACGCAGACAGAGGCCAGTACACTAGTTATCATTATTATTATTATTTTATGTTTATCATCATTTTCTTTACGGCTTTAATTATCACTGGGAGCCTCTGACTGCGGCAACATGCCGACGTTCTGACCTTCTGCTAATTAATTTATTCTTTCAATGTATAATTGAATTAATTCTATTTGGTTTCATCGGTTGTTAAAGTTTCTGCAGTATTTCTGACCTTCAAGCCAATGAAGCGAAATGCAATTTGAAAATTTGAACTTGAGACACACACACACACACACACACACACACACACACACACACGCACACACACACACACATACACACACACACATACATACACACACACACACACACACACACGCACATACACATACACACACACACACACACGCACATACACACACACACATTTACACTGCTGCGTGTGTGTGAGTCCTCCAGGAAAACCATCCACACACGTCAACTCCTCAGAGCACCACTGTGTCCTTCCAGGTGTGTTGGAGAGGGAGAGAGGACTGGAGCAAAGGTGAGACAACAGTCTCATTAGCAGCCAGAGTGTGTGTGTCTGTGTGTGTGTGTGTGTGTGTGTGTGTGTGTGTGTGTGTGTGTGTGTGTGTGTGTGTGTGTTGGACTAAGCTCCTTGTGTTTTTCTGATGCCAAACTGTTCTAAAGCCACTTGAACTCCTGCAGCTGCGCAGCCTCTTCACTCTTGCTGCTTTGTGCTGAAGTGTCTGATGAAGCTTCTCTTTGTGAGGGAACGTGGTGAAGAGGAGCAGTGACTCCTGATGAAGGATGAAGGATGAAGGTTCCTCTGGAAACATTCAAAAACTCTCACCAGGAGACACAGGAGCTCAGATGCTTTTCATTTTTGTTTTCTTTGCGTCTTTCAGCAACAACTAAACAATCATAAGAACTTCTACATGAACACCTGGATGTTGTGGAGCAGTTCATCAGAAGAAGAAGTGTTCGGCCCCGGGCAGAACATGACTGAAGTGCTGCTGCTTCTTACTTTACAGACGCAGAAACATCACCTGGGAGGCTCAATTACGCCAGTGCTAACCAGCATCTGACCAGCATTCCACAATTTATTGGAACGTTTAAATCACTTTGTTTCAGTTTGTTCTGAGAGAGGTTCATAGTCCCCGCCCACTGTGTGATGTCACTAATGAGCCCCACCTCCTCCATCCTCACCTGTGTGATGTCACTAATGAGCCCCGCCTCCTCCGTCCTCACCTGTGATGTCACTAACGAGCCCCGCCTCCTCCGTCCTCACTTGCAGCGTAACGTCAGCTCTGTCTGTTTCTGTTTCTGCAGCTTTCACACACACACACACACACACACACACACACACACACACACACACTGTTGTCTGTTAAATGGAGCAGTTCACAGAAAAATCTCTGCCTCGTTCTGGGGAAACACGCACACACATACTTCGCATGAATATGGAGCTAAAAGGCAGAACGATAAACACACTCTTGTACACTGGAAGCACTTAGGAGAACACACACACACACACACACACACACACACACACACGTGCGCGTGCTGACAGCTTTGTGGGGGCTTTCATTCCTGACTGCAGCTCTATATATCGCACGGAAATGTAATTTCACACTGAACTCTTCAACCCGATCCTTCAGGAGGAGCAGAGCGACGGAGGGACTGAGAGGAAGAAAACTCTCTGAACACGTCAGTATTTCTGGCAGCTGCTGACTGAGCCCCCCCCCGCACACACACACACACACACACACACACACACACACACACACACACACACACACACTCCCTGACAGAGCCAGAGACGCTCTCAGGCTCCGCTCAGGATATCAAGGTGCCAAATTTTCACGAGACCAAGTCAAACATGTTTTAACTGAAAAGTATTTTTTGTTTCTTCCTGCTGGGCTCAGGAAGAAGAAGCTGTCGCTCACGCTGCTCCTCACGAGTGTCGACACGACCAACCCGGAGCGGCTTAAAAATAGAGAAGACTCTTCCAGCCGTGGACGATCACAGCAGCTTCACACAGACTCCTGGAGCAGCGAGGGACACGGATCCTCACTGAGGAGGAGGCTCTGGGTGGAGCTGCAGGTTCCTCTGCTGATCTGAGAGCAGGTCCAGGCTGTTTCCACACAGATGTTTGGGGACGTGTGAACCACCTTAGCAGCGTGTGGCCTCCACTGCTGCACCGCGTCAGCACTGAACCTGTTGGAACACATTTCTCACCTGGAGACCTTTAAGTATCAAAAGATATTCTGAAACATGTGAGGTGTTTCTCCACCAGTGTGGACAAGACCAGGAAGCTTTGACCTGACCGAGAAGATCGAGAAGAAGATTTTACATGTTGTTGTCAGTGTGAAGTGACTGCAGTCTGTCTCTGAGCTCCTCGAGAAGATCAGGACCAGCTGAGCTGGGCCTGGCTGGAGGGCAGCAGTCTGTCCATCCACACACAGCACCGATCTGAGCAGAGAGCCCCACCACACACACACACACACACACACGCACACACACACACACACACACACCATTCAGGTAGTGATATATAGGTAGATACATGTGGTTGCCAGATCAGCATGAAAGGAGCCTGCTCTGAGCAGGACCAGAGTGTAGCAGTTATAGACAGGAAGTAGCACAGACTCTGATGGAACCAGAGAAGCAGCTGCTAGAACTTTGCGTCTGGTTGTTCTCAGACAAACTTTCCTCGGGTCGCGGCTCCGTCTGATTTCCTTAAGTATACAAATGAAGTTTTGTGGCAGCAGAATGGATGTTTTGATTTCTGCGGCGATGGGTTTGATTCCCTGTCTCCCAACATACGGTGAAATGTGATTATTATCTGTGAGTAAATGAGAGGAAACGTGCACAAACAGACACTTTCAGACTTTTTTGTCCATTTAACAAAACGATTTCTGGTTTGTTTCGTGCAGTCTCCTAACGTCACACACCATCTGGCTGCAGACAAACTTTCTAGGTTCCAGTCGACAGTGTGGGTGCGCAGGAATAATTGTGAATTTTTTCTTTCTTTTTTTTCTTAAATGAGATAAATTTTGGTTTTGATGCCACATTTGGGAGGTTTTCTCTCTCTGCTGCAGAGTTTTGTTCTTCCTCTGCCCACAAAAAATAAGAAACAGCAGCTGGAAGAGGGCGCAGAGGACACACACACACATTAGCTGTCTTCTTCAGACTCAGTTCTCCTCTTCTCACACACACACACACACACACGCACACACATGCAGACACACACGCACACACACACACACACACACACACACACACACACACACACTGCACTCAGTCACACTTTGCATCTTTCACACACAAATTCACACGTTTCTCATTGTCACATTCTCTTTCTTTTTGCCTACACACACACACGCCTCACACACATCAACACTTCAGTTTCTCTCCATCATACATCAACACTCACTCTCTCACTCGCTCACTGACTCACTCTCTCACTCGCTCACTGACTCACTCTCTCCCTCATTCCTCAGCAGGTGCCACAGCGTCCCGGGGGAAGATGTTCACGTCTCTGACTTCACCTGAGAACAAGGAGGATTCTGCACACTGTCTCTCACACACACACACACACACACACACACACACACACCATGTTTCCTGGAGAACCTGGAAAATGGTTGATCTTGGAAAACACCTGGAAAATGGCAGGAAAAATACTCCATATCTCTAAGTCATAGATCAGTTATAGATAAGCCATAGCTCAGTTATAGAGCAGTTATAGATCAGTCATAGATCAGTTATAGATCAGTTATAGGGGTATATACTGTGCATGTTTGTGGCTGACTGTAGCAGCTCTATATGTTCTGCAGGTGCTTCAGGAAGATGTTTCTGTAACAACGTAATCAATATATCCACTGATGGATGGGGTTAGGTTAGGTTAGGGTTGGGGTTTTGTTAGGGTTGGGATTAGTTTAGGATTAGGTTAGGTTAGGGTTATGTTAGGGTTGGGATTAGTTTAGGATTAGGTTAGGTTAGGGTTATGTTAGGGTTGGTATTAGTTTAGGATTAGGTTAGGTTAGGGTTAGGTTAAGTCCTTGATGTGAAGCAGAAAGCTGCTTCTTTACAGCTTTACAACACATGATGTGTTCATGTGTGCGTATCATTCTGTAGGTCATCACTGCAGATGCTGGGAGGCTAAAGTAGCATAGCATAGCATAGGCAGAGTACACGCTGAGTGTTAGCCTAGAGTAAAGGGCCAGCACCCACACCGTCATCAACGTATTCTTGTTATTATTTGTTATTTATTGTTTGTTATTTTGTGTTCCTGCCTGACTGTCTGCCAGCTCGATACAGAGGCTGCTCCACACCTGTCGCTCTGCTCTGAGTGTGTGTGTGTGTGTGTGTGTGTGTGTGTGTGTGTGTGTGTGTGTGGTAAAACAGATAAAAATGGCAACAGGAATGTGTGTCAGTACGGGTGCACTCAGATAATAGTTGAGGTGGAGCAGTAACTGGATCCTCTGCCAGAGAAGGCACACACACACACGCACACACACACACACACACACACACACACGCACACACACACACACACACACACACACACACACACACACACACACACACACGCACACACACAGCCCCATCAAGGTCGTCCAGCAGTTCTTTGCAGATGAACGTAAAAATGAGCTCAAAGACAAAGAGTCAGACACAGAGATACCTCTGCTGCTGCCTCTGCTGCAGCAGCTCCTGGCTTCTGTGACCTCTCAGCTCCCTGCATGTGAGTGTGTGTGTGTGTGTGTGTGTGTGTGTGTGTGTGTGTGTGTGTGTGTGTGTGTGTGTGTGTGTGTGTGTAAAAAAATAATGAAATAATAAAATAATAATGACCTCTCAGGCCATATTTATTAGGCAGATACTGGAGCTGCACTACTGTTCCTCAGGCCTTGTTCCCTATGCAGCAGCTGAGCTCCTACTATAGTTCTTCTGAGGTTCTCCTGAGGTTCTCCTGAGGTTCTCCTGAGGTTCTCCTGTGGTTCTCCTGAGGTCCTCAGGTCTGATGGTTTTGCTGGTTGATCATATTATGTCTTTATGTGACTTAATGTGACTTTATTCCCTGCTGACAGTGTTGAGATAGAGTGGTGAAGGGAAGAAGAAGATGGTGGATGAGCAGGGACACAGATACGTTGAGCCACCAGTTTTCCTCTGATTTTACGTCCCGATCATCTTCTTCAGACCAAAGTCCAATATTCACATTTCCAAGCTTCTTTCTGAGATGGTGCAGATTTAGTTTGACTTGAACTGTAATAAATCCAGGAGTTTAAAGCTGCTGATGGACTCACCCTGAAACCTGCATCTTCCTTCATTATTAATCAAGGCACAAAGAGACGAAGGAACTCTGAGGAATCAATCAGGACTCATTTCCTTTTCTTCTGGCCGTCTTAGATGCTCGACGTGTCAGTGAACGCAGCTTTTTATAAACTCCTAAATTAAAAGTGTTGTCAGAGCGGAGCGGAGCAGGCCGCCCGGCTGGCTTTCATCAGTGCTCAGCCTGATGTTCCCTGATGTTCCCTGATGTTCCCTGCTCGTCCGGCCCCTCGAGGCTCCACGCTTCCTCCCAGACCTCCGACCCTGCGTCTCATCCTCCTCCTCTAAACTTCCTCTCATCAAGCCCCAGATAAATTAAAAGTGAGACACAGGAACGAGACGACACGTGACGTTTGATTTGGGTCTCGGAGATGTCTTCAGATCTTCATCAGCAAGAAGAGACAGTCAGAGATGCTTTGTTCTGCCGGAGGCTTTGTTTCATGACGTGTTTGTTCACACAATAATGAACAAACCTAAATAGTTTCAAATGATTTTACTCCATCAAAGTTCCTCACAAAATAAAAGTGATATTCTAACAATGTGGATAAAGTCCAAGAACAGCGAGCGGGGCTTTGCAGTGAAGTGTGCTGCACATAACTCAAAAGTGTGGTCCTGCTCCATCCCATAATAACCCTGGTACCATGTGGTCCTGCTCCATCCCATAATAACCCTGGTACCATGTGGTCCTGCTCCATCCCATAATAACTCTGGTACCATGTGGTCCTGCTCCATCCCATAATAACCCTGATACCATGTGGTCCTGCTCCATCCCATAATAACCCTGGTACCATGTGGTCCTGGTCCATCCCATAATAACCCTGGTACCATGTGGTCCTGCTCCATCCCATAATAACCCTGGTACCATGTGGTCCTGCTCCATCCCATAATAACCCTGGCACCATGTGGTCCTGCTCCATCCCATAATAACCATTATAAAAGTGTATTTTCCTAATATTTCTATATTTGAGAAAATGCAACATTTAGATTCATATTGTGCAGATTAATAGAATCTAGCGCTGGCTTTAATCATTAGACGTGATGAACATGTAAATGTTTTAACCGTAGGATTTACTCTTGTCTCTGTGTTTTCACATCAACAGCTGCAGACTGTCCTCGTGTGAAGGTGCAGCCTGTTCTCACACAGAAAATACAAAATCCAAATTTCATAGT
Organism: Karalla daura; assembly: GCA_029224185.1. Taxonomy (NCBI): domain Eukaryota; kingdom Metazoa; phylum Chordata; class Actinopteri; order Chaetodontiformes; family Leiognathidae; genus Karalla; species Karalla daura. The sequence goes on from CM055205.1 coordinate 21,830,040, forward strand.
ATTTCCGACAGTATTTTTGTCACAATGCCCTGGTCACGTGACTGACTGGTTATGACAGACCGTCCGAATATCAGTCACTTTACTTGCATTATGACTTTGAAAAATCACCTTCTGACAAGCAACATAGTCAAGAACCAGGAGGAAACTTCAAGGAGAAGGTACTTTTCTCTCCGCTCCTCAACTTCTGACTTCACGCATATTAAAAACTACAAAACAACATGGCGGAGGACAGGGCGTGAGGAGATCCTCCAGGTATTCCTGAGGCGCTGGACGGTTTGCCTGTAGTCCGGCTCCATGTCCTCCCCGGACTTTCCCGGACTCGGGTTTTTGCTTCTGCGGCTGCTTGAGCTGTTCTGTTAATATCCTGTAAAATATTCCAGATGCATGAATCAGACTTCTGTGATCAATATAAGCTTCCTTAATCCAAACTTTCTCTTCATTTAGTGTCCTCTCCAGATTCGAGCCTAGAGGGACACGGCGGCGACGCTGCCAGCACGGGGACACAGGGACACAGGGACACGGGGACACGGGGACACGGGGACACTGGGACACAGGGACGCGGGGACATGGGGACACGGGGACATGGGGACATGGGGACATGGGGACACAGGGACACAGGAACGTGGGGACGCAGGGACACAGGGACACGGGGACACAGGGACACAGGGACGCGGGGACACAGGGACGCGGGGACACAGGGACGCAGGGACACGGGGACACGGGGACACAGGGACGCGGGGAGACGGGGACACGGGGACGCAGGGACGCAGGGGCGCGGGGACACGGGAACACAGGGACACGGGGACACAGGGACACAGGGACGCGGGGAGACGGGGACGCGGGGACACAGGGACGCGGGGACACAGGGACACGGGGACGCAGGGACACGGGGACACAGGGACACAGGGACACTGGGACACAGGGACACGGGGACACAGGGACACGAGGACACAGGGACATGGGGACACAGGGACACAGGGACACGAGCTCCTCTTTCATGCCGGTGGGAAAACAGAAGGAAGCGGAGGGTGAACAGGACACCGGCAGTTTAGCAGAGTTGTAGCAATTAAAGAAAGAAATGTCTGGAGATCTGAAAATGTCGTTTTTTGTCTGTATGCCTCATTCATCCACTCCGTGTAAACAAAGCATGACATCAAGATTAAAGCTGCAGTGAAAAAACAACCCTGTTGTGTCTCAAGTCCACCTCTCAGCAGCCTCTGCCCTCGTATTCTAAATGTGTAATAACTGACTCAATGTTAGCAAATTATGAGAAGATTATAATAAAGTATTAGGAAAGCTTAGTGTGAGAACACTACCCACATCCTTAATATACATATATATCCACACAGCTTTCTAGAACACATTGTCTTATGTCCGTGGACCCTTTTAGTCAGAAGTCAGGGTTCAAAGGTCAATGGTTTAAAGAAGGAGCCATCCACAATCCCCAAACTAGCATATGTTATTTCCCAGGTTGAGACGATTTGAACAATGTCTTTATTTTCACCCTGCAATAAAGTGTGAGTTTCACCTTTCTGTGCCCCACCTTAGATTCAGAGAGCCGTTACAGGGCTGAGCCCATGAAACAAGGATTTATGTACGATTTTAAAATAACAATGACAGAAATCATGTGAGATAATCATATCAGACAGATTTAGAACTGAATGAGTAATTTAACATCAACAAACCTCATAACAACCATCAGTGAGGGGAGTAAAAACACTGTCCAGTATGCAACCTTCTGTGTGTTTCAGTGGAACAGCTGTCATGACCTCTGACCTTTACTGTGACGACAGATTCATGTTTATCAGGAACGATGATCCAAACGATTCTCCATGACACACACCCGTCTACGCTGGCCCAGCTACTACATTTGATGATGACTGATTGATGAAGATTGGGGATCACATGATCACATTTATTTTGCATTCAAGTCCGAGTCCGAGTCGTTGCATCCTAAGTATCTGGTGATACTGCGTCCTGACCCGAAACTACATCGTATGATGCACAGCAGCTCCACAAAGGAAACCAGCTACACACACATGCTGCTCGATAATGACATATATCAAACTACTATGATTTAAGCTACAAAGGAAAGGTATTTGATGGTGTAGAATGAAACATAGCAAAAACAGAAATAATGAATTTGATTCTTGTTGAACCTCGTTGAGAGGTTTTTATCCTATATCATATATGATATATCATTGTGAGATCTTCCACCAGCTGTTTTCTGTTTGCATTTCACAGCTTTCACAGCCAGTTGCAACTTCTGATATGTTGTCGTTGTGATGTTTCGTTTGATGATTCTGTGAATTTCTAATCATTGTACACAGTACCTCTACTGTGTGGGAAACACGGTTGTAGTTCTAGTCTTGTAGTACATCTGAACAGATACAGTGGTTGTGCCTGGCCTTTGCAGACGTCTCCATTCTTCACTTCAGATTCCTCGTGTCAATTAACCATTCGTATTCTCCACAGTAAATAACATTTGATTCCTCTTCCTGTTCCTATTGATCCCTATGCTGCCATTTCATTGCTGCTGGGTAGACGACACGCTTTCAGTTCAGAGCTGGAACATGAAACCACAATGAACAGGCCGGTGGCAAGTTATGTGATCAGTGTCTACCTGAACACATGCATGTGTTAAGAGCTGTTTCACATTTACATACGCACCATTGAGAAGACCTCCATGAATGTGGCACACGAAAACTGACCCTTTGGCTCATGTGGCATCTGCAGAGAGAAACGTGAAAAGTGACTGGAGCGTTGCAGGCTGTGTCACCAGAGGAGAAGAAATCCATTTTCTCAGGACATTTTGTTGTCAGGGACCTTACACACGGTCACAAGCACAAACTTCTGTGACCCGTCACGTTTACGACGTTTCACTGTTGTTGTAGTTTTCAGGGTTCCGAGCAGCTTCTAGAAAAACAGCACCAGGTTCCAGGTTTCAGGCAACAGAACCGCACAACATGCAGAAGAAGAAGTTGACTCGCTGGGTTTCTTTGCTAAAATCTGTGATGTACAGAAGAATCTGTCTGATTCATTTTGCTCTCTACCATGTTGTGTGATGCTACTGACTC
>CM055205.1:21838116-21841273 GCA_029224185.1 Karalla daura
ACACACACACACACACACACACACACACACATATTCACACTCATTTTATCTCTTTGTCTGTAGAGACAAAACCACTGCAGTGAACGATTAAAGACCATCAAACTGCAGACAAAAGCTGACGTGTGTGTGTGTGTGTGTGTGTGTGTGTGTGTGTGTGTGTGTGTGTGTGTGTGTGTGTGACCTCTGCCCCGCCCCGTCACAGTCGTTTTAAGGCAGCGTTCAGAACAGTTTTCCATTAATAGACGGACACGTCTCCGTCACGTTGTGTGACCTGCAGCTGCTGAATATCTGAAGTTCTGTAATTTCCTCTGACAACATCTTAAACGCTCCGCTCGACGTCTTTATCTGGTTTATGCTGCTCAGAGAGAGGAGGAGGAGCAGGAGGAGGAGGAGGAGGAGGAGGAGGAGGCGGATCTGTGTGTGTGTGTGTGTTGAGGGGGGGTTGATGTAACCGGGCTGAAATCACAGTCTTAACATCCCAGTCTGTCAGAGTATCTGAAGACGAGACATCTGACAGACTGAGGCGCTGCACAAGGTGTCAGAGACACACACACACACACACACACACACACACACACACACACACACACACACACACACACACACACACACACTCAGATATTTACTCTGCGCTGCTGAACTTGCTGATTCCTCGGGTTCTGCAGGATGATCCGTCTCTTCTCTATATTTGGGTTTTTTTTGTTAAATTTGTCTGATCAAACGTCTCCATGGTTTGTTTCATATCAAGAACACACGTGTGTGTGTGTGTGTGTGTGTGTGTGTGTGTGTGTGTGTGTGGAGCTGAGACAATTGAAATCTCAGACTTCTTCATCGAGGTGCAGTCAGACTGCTGCTCTGTGAGCTGGGCACGAGGGAGGATGTGTCTGAGGAGCGATCACACAACTCATGAAGTGACGATGAACTCAGGGACGATGTGAGACAGCAAGACAAGACACCGTCCAATAGGACAGGACACAGTAAGACAAGACACCGTCCAATAGGACAGGACACAGTAAGACAAGACACCGTCCAATAGGACAGGACACAGTAAGACAAGACACCGTCCAATAGGACAGGATACAGTAAGACAAGACACCGTCCAATAGGACAGGATACAGGAAGACAAGATACGAGAGAAATGACATAAAAAGACCATCACATTCACATTACATGCAAACATAGCCAGTTAGCTAGCTAGATGGATGGATGGATAGATAGATAGATGGATGGATGGATGGATGGATGGATGGATGGATAGGTAGATGGATAGATAGATAGATAGATAGATAGATAGATAGATAGATAGATAGATAGATAGATAGATAGATAGATAGATAGATAGATAGATAGATAGATAGATAGATAGATAGATAGATAGATAGAGTTAGAGAGTTAGTTAGTTAGATAGTTGAGACATGAAAGCAATAATCTGTCAATAAATACATCAATGTCACGTATGAATATCACATTATAGTGAATACTATTCACTGGGACCTCGACATACAAAATTAATTTGTTCTGGAGGGGCTTTCGTATCTCAGAAATGTGAAAATTCAGATTCCCCCCAAAAACAGTTGTATAATGTGTAAATATTCAACTGTTTTAATGTAGGTAGTGCTGGGAAGGAGCACTCTTGTTCTCCTGCGTGTTTCACACACACACACAAATGATGTGTGGTCACCTTGGACCCGGCAAAATTCCAGTTTCTGAGTGATAAAGATCCACAATCGAGGGCCAGAAAGTGTTCCAAAAGAACAAAAAATCCCATAAGAACTGAATGGGAAAAACGAGCAAATTTAAAAAAAATCACCTCAAAACACACATCCGCTGTAGAGCCATACACTAACATAGAAACTTCATTAAAATTTCAAAACAGAGGAAAACTTGTCGTCTCTGCCTGTACCTGACAGCGTGTTGGTACCTTGTGTGGTTTCCATCCAGACTCAGAAACCTCAGGGTTTCAGAGGGATCGCTGAAGAATCAGCTCTCATGTTGCTCTTTTCACGCTGCTCCCAGCCACACCCTCAGCAGTAGGTGAGTTCTTTTTTCCCAGTTTTGTAGGAAAATTTGTGCTCTTTCACGTGATGCGGGCCATCAACCTGTGCACCTTGTAAAATGTAAACGCCGAGCCTCAGAGTCGGCCCAGCGCAGCCTCTTCTCTCACCCTGCAGCTCTCATATGTGTCTGATATGTGTTCGTACGTCGACAGGACAGGAGGACGACAGGACAGGAGGGACACTGCTGGACCACACTCCATATTTTTTCATTAAAGAGGACGGGTCCAGGTCCAGGTCCAGGTCCAGGTCCAGGTCCAGGTCCAGGTCCACTAAGATCCAGGTCCAGGTTCAGGTCCAGGTCCAGGTCCAGGTCCAGGTCCACTAAGATCCAGGTCCAAGTCCAGGACCAGGTCCAGGTCCAGGTCCACTAAGATTCAGGTCCAAGTCTAGGTCCAGGTCCAGGTCCAGGTCCACTAAGATCCAGGTCCAGGTCCAGGTCAAGGTCCAGGTCCAGGTCACCAGGAGAGACGGGTGGATTAGGACAACAAAGTGCTGTTTGGCATCTGAGTAGAAGTGCAAACAAGGCAGAAAGTTCAAACGTGTCGAGTATGAATTAGTAAAGAGACGAAGAAAACAGAAGAGAAACTGAAGCTGGAACAAGGAACGGTGAAACACATCCAAACACACACACACACAGGTGTGTTCTGGTGTCCTGAAGAGACCTGCCACATCACAAACACACACACACACACACACACACACACACACACACACAGAGCAATGCAACATGATCACATATGAGACAAGAAACATGAAGCAGGCGAGAGGACAATGGATAAAGATGGATGGATGATGAAGATGGATGGCCATTGTTTCATAATAGATGGATGGCAGGATGGATGATGTATGATTGATTGACGATGGATGATGATTTATAGATGGATGATGAATGGATGGATGGATGGATGGATGGATGGATGGATGGATGATGGATGGATGAATGGATGATGGATGGAATGATGGATCATGATAAATAGATGGATGATTGATGGATGGATGGATGGATGGATGATGGATGGATGAATGAATGATGATGATGGATGGATGATGATGAATGATGATGGATAAATGGATGATGATGGATAAATGGATGATGATGG
>CM055205.1:21841373-21863873 GCA_029224185.1 Karalla daura
TCTATGTCTTCCTGTATATATATCTATGTCTTCCTGTATATATCTGTGGCACAACCAAGGGCTGCCCCGATTTCGGTCTTGTGATCAGATCCAGGCGATCCTAATGGATACGTCGCTACTTTTTTCTTTTTTTCTCTTTCTGTCTCTTTTGCGTTTGGGAAGCGCTGCGTGTACAGGATGCAGGTACATTTACACGTTTCTGGAATGTGGGAGGACGAAATACACACTCACCTGGAGAACGTGACCGATGGGATTCGAACCCAGGTCCTTCCACCGTGTCCAGGCCTGACACGTGCACTGACGCAGCGGTTGAGTGTCACTGGTTAAAGAAACAGCGACGCCTAGCGGCGAGGAGAGGAGGTGCAGCGGACTGAACTCACGGCTCTTTGTTCTCAGCTTCTGACTCCTGTGATTCGTTGAAACTGAAGGAAACTCGATGCTGGTGGCGCTTTTCTGCTCCTTCACTCTTACTATCATTTAGCCCCGAGAGGCAACTGCTATACAGTATGAGCTCCGGGGGGGGGGGGGGCGACCTGTCTACATGCTCTAGGCGACATGATGTTCAGCGTGTCACAAAATGTAACTGTAGAATGTAAATGTGAATTCAACATAGCAAATCTGCTCCCTCATGGTCAGTCTCAGGCGGTTTCTTCAGGTAAAAGTATTTAGTTCATTTAGTAAGTTACTTAGTTACTACTTAGTTACTACTTAGTTACTTTATCAGCATCTTTTTTCCAAACAATGGCTTGGTTTGGTTTTTATGTCTAATAAATAATGAAAAACAGACAAACAGAAACCGTTTTTTCACGTTTTATTTTTGCTTGCAGACAACAGAAGATATCCATGAAAGTTCAGAGATAATAAATAAATTAAGTGGTGGAGCGGAGGCGGGGCCGGGGCCGGGGCCGAGGCCAGGGCCAGGGCCAGGGCCAGGGCCAGGGGCCAGGGCCAGGGGCAAGGGCCAGGGGCCAGGGGCCAGGGGCCAGGGGCCAGGGCCAGGGGCCAGGGGCCAGGGGCCAGGGGCCAGGGCCAGGGCCAGGGCCAGGGGCCAGGGGCCAGGGCCCAGGGGCAAGGGCCAGGGCCAGGGGCCAGGGGCCAGGGGCCAGGGCCCAGGGCCAGGTCCAGAGCCGTGGAGTTGCATAATTCTATCAGCGTCTACGTGGTTCAACACAGGCAGAGAAGAGCAGAGGAAAGCAAAAGAAAAGCGCTTCTTTCTTTTAAACCCACATTATGAAAAGTTAAAAAGTTCCCGATGGGAACGGAGCCAAGTGCTTGTGGTTTCTTGTCCCTAAAATATCATCTTAGATTCTCGTGGAAAACCTGAAAGTTAAGATATCGTTTTGCTAGTTTGACCCGTATCGGAGCGCACCAACGCACCAGCGACGTCCTCGTCTCCTGTTCGCTCTCACGTGATTCACTGACTTTGGTGGCGAGGACAAAGAAAACAAGAGGAAAAAGAGAGAAAACGAGACATCGTCTGAAAGACTGAAACATTGTCGTGTGCACTTGTAGCTTCATGCATCCGATCCTAACGTGTGAATGTCACAATCAAACCCAGTTTGTAGCTTAAACGGACTGAGGTAAAGTTTGCTGTTTCCTGAAGTCTGAACGTGCAGGTTTGTCCAGAACGGAGCGGCGGACTGTCGCTTTAAGAACGCCCTGAAGTGGTCGACGAGTAACCGTGACGACAGAACTTTGTTGGTTTGTTGTTGAAGTTACGTAGAAGTGGAAGGTAGGAAGAAGAGGAAGAGGAAGAGGAAGAATCCACCTTCAGTTCAGAGTTTAGATCTCAGCTCTGCAGCTCGCGAACCTGAGGTCCTTCATCATCATCATCATCATCATCATCATCATCATCATCATCAGTGCAGGCGCGGATCTGATTGGCTGAACGGTTCCTGAAAGGGTTTAAGGTTTGTTTTTCCCCCTTCAAGTGATTTTCTTTTTCCAGGTGAATCCAGCAACAGTGTTGCTGAGAGGGAGTGGACCCAAAGACCTGGCAACATGGAAACATCTGCACATCCAGAGGAGCTGAGAGAAGCATCGTCAGGATAACTATCATCAGAACAACAACAATAATAACAACAGGAAGAAGAGAATAATGGCGTCATGGTTCAGTCTCGTTACTGTTGACGTTGCTCGGACTTCAACAAATGACTTGGAAAAAAATACAAAGAGGAAAACCTGGTGTTGGAACTGAGCCAGCACCGAGGAGCCTCAGAGGAACTTAGAAAACAGAATGGCACAATTCACATAGAGAGAGGGAGAGAGAGAGAGAGAGGGGGGGGGGGGGGGGGGGGGAGAGAGAGGGAGAGAGGGAGAGAGAGAGAGAGAGGGAGAAGTAGGGAGAGAGAGAGAGAGAGAGAGAGAGAGAGAGAGAGCGAGAACGAGAGCGAGAGACAGAGAGAGAGAGAGAGAGGGGGAGAGGGAGAGAGAGAGAGAAGGAGGGAGAGAGAGAGAGAGAGAGAGCGAGAGAGAGACAGAGAGAGAGAGGGAGAGAGAGAGAGAAAGAGAGAGAGAGAGAGAGAGAGAGAGGGAGAGAGGGAGAGAGAGAGGGAGAGAGAGAGAGAGAGAAAGAGAGAGAGAGAGTGAGACTGGTTCTAGAAACCATTTCTGTGGGAACAGCAGCAACAACGTGTGCTGTCTGGAGCGTTCCCTCTGATGGTCCTTTATTCTGAAAAACTTAAAAACTTTTATATTGGTGAGGAACCATGCAAGGCCTCGCCATAGAAACACTTTTTATGTCCTTTATACAAAGTTAATGTGAAAACATTGATTTATTTCTTGTAAGAAAGACGACAAAAAGGCCAAAGTAAAAGCCCTGTTGTTCTCGCCAAAATAAAAGCACAGCGGCTGTGGAGGAGCTGCTGGCCACTTCCTGCTCACAGGCTCAGCTGCTGCAGCGCCACCCGGAGGCCGAGCGTCCAGGACGCCACCAGCTGAGAAACCCACAGATCCTCCATTGACCTCCAGGGGGCGACACCCAGGGAGGGAGATGGTGTCTGCAGGAGGAGGAGGAAGAGGAGGGGGAGGAGCAGAGGGAGGAGAGGAAGAAGGAGGTCAAAGGAAGGAAACTGGTTCATCATGTCCTGGTTCATGGAGAGAAGGGGAATGACGGAGAGCTGGATGAAGAGAGCATTCCTCAGTCTCTTCAACTGGGCAAGAAAACCACTGACCCAGCTCCAGTTCATCATACTGGTCAGTCTCTGAAAGTAGCTGCTCCACCATCTCCACCATCGGGAGTTGTAGGGAGTCAGGGGGAGTCATAAAGTCATGTGATCATTCTGGGAGCTGCAGCCAATCAGAGCTCTGTTTTCATGCTCCAGTCCAGATGTGTGGTACCTGAGCTCTGACTCACCTGTCTGCTCATGTCTGCTCCTGAGGCTGTGACTGGCTGGCAGCTTCTGTCTCCCCGCCCTCCTGCTCCTGCTCCTGCTCCTGCTCCTGCTCCTGCTCCTGCTCCTGCTCCTCCTCGATGCAGTCATCTGTGGCTTCCTCTCCTTGTTCTTTCACCTCCATGTCTCCGTCACTGTCTGGCTGCCCTGCTGCTGCAGCCTCCTCCTCCTCCTCCTCCTCTTCTTCCTCTTCCTCTTCCTCCTCCTCTTCGCCCTCTTCCTGCTCCTCCTCCTCCTCCTCACTGAAGGGTTCCTTGCCCTCCTCCACCCTGCGCTGTGACTGGGAGAACCAGGCTCTGACCTGCTCGTAGCTCATGCTGGACTTGGTGACCAGGTCATCCAGGTCCTTCTCGTTCAGCGCTTGGTGTCTGAGGTAGTAATCCTTCAGGAAGGAGGTGCCGCTCTTCACCTGCAGGGGGCGACACACAGCTCAGCTCTAACAGCTCAGAGCTAACAGCTACCTGCCCAGAGCTAACAGCTGAGAGCTAACGGCTAACAGCTCAGCTCTAACAGCTCAGAGCTAACAGCTACCTGCCCAGAGCTAACAGCTGAGAGCTAACGGCTAACAGCTCAGCTCTAACAGCTCAGAGCTAACAGCTACCTGCCCAGAGCTAACAGCTGAGAGCTAACGGCTAACAGCTCAGCTCTAACAGCTCAGAGCTAACAGCTGCCTGCCCAGAGCTAACAGCTGAGAGCTAACGGCTAACAGCTCAGCTCTAACAGCTCAGAGCTAACAGCTACCTGCCCAGAGCTAACAGCTGAGAGCTAACGGCTAACAGCTCAGAGCTAATAGCTCAGAGCTAACAGCTAACAGCCCAGAGCTAAAGGATAACAGCCCAGAGCTAACAGCCCAGAGCTAATAGCTCAGAGCTAACAGCTCAAGGCTCAGTCCGGACAGTCCACATGACAAAGTGAGCTGCCATCAGCCTCCAGGTTGAACAGAAGCATGAGCAGAAGAGGACGTGCTGCGTTTCCAACAGTAAATATGTAGGCTGTGTCTCAGTCTGAGCTAATGTTATGATGGAGGATGAAGAAGATGATGAAGAACATCGAGAAAATACGTCACCATCACATCCCTGACTAAACACATAGTTCCTCCTCATCTCCTTTCTGACAGAGCACAAGACAGAGAGAGACAGTCCTACGGTCCTTCTTCTCACCTGGACGGTGGTGGCGCCCTCCTGTGGTGACCTCTTGCTGGGATGCGGTCGCCGTGTCCTCCTGGACCAACCCCGGAAACGCTTGCGGGTCTTTTTGTGGCTCTTGGCGCCTCCGTTCAGCGTCTCGTCCACCTGGAACACACAGCGTCCAGAGGTTCAGCCACTGCAGCACCAGGCAGAGACACTCAGGAGGACACACCACCACCCCCCCAGGTCAGGTCACGTGATGCTGTTCTTCCCTGGAGTACCAGAGACCTGAAGCACGGCTGGGTGTGGGACACTCACTCATTCAGGGGCATTTAAGAGGTTTTTCCATGGAGGAGTTTCTAGTTTTTATTGAGAGATGCTGGTTTCACCTAGTGTTGTATCTCCATGGCAGCGTCTCCACTGCAGGAGCTCCTGGTGAGTCCTAGAGACAAGAACTTCACAGGAACAAGGAAGTAGTTCCTGTCTCTTGGCCCTCTGGATGGTCACAGCAGGTCGGGTTAGGGTTGGGGGTTAGGGTTAGGGTTGGGGGCGGGGGGGCGGGGGGCGGGGGGGCTCACCTTGCCGTGCTGGTACAGGTAGTACCACTTGAGGTTGCTGTTCTTGCAGGCGTAGCGCGTGTCTCCGAACCAGTTGACGATGTATGAGCGCGGCAGGCCGCTCTCCTCCGCCATGCGCTCGTACTCCTCGGCCGTCGGCCACTGCGTCCGCACAAACGCCGTCTTCAGGATGTGCAGCTGCTCCGGCGTCTTCTTCACCGACTTCCTGCTGGAGGAGGCGGTGGGCGGAGCCTCCGTGGCCGAGGCCGGCGGCCTGCGCTCGTCGTCCTCGCGCTGCGTCTTCCTGCGCTCGGTGAACCAGGCGTCGACCTCGCGGCGCGTCAGCTTGGTCTGGGCGCGCAGCCGGCTCAGCTCCTCGTCCGAGGGCGTGTCCGAGGCCAGGAAGCTGGCCTCCAGCGCCTGCAGCTGCTCCGCCGTCTTCTCCTTGAACTTCTGCGGCGTGAAGTCGGGGAACGCGTGGCGGAACTTGACACGCGGGTCGCTGGCGGGGGCGGGGGGGGCGGCGGTCGGCGAGGAGTCGGAGGCGTCGTCGCTGGAGTCGATGACGATGGTGACGGCGCCGGCCTCGGCCGAGGCGGCGGCGGCGGAGGAGGCGGAGTCTCTGCGGCCGCGGCCGGCGCCCGGCGCCCGGCCCGCCGGCGCCTCCAGCAGCAGCGCCCCCTGCAGGTCGCGGGAGTTCCTCTGGTTGTAGCGCGTGTCGCTGAACCACTTCTTGATGGCGCGTTTGGACAGCTTGGTCACCTGCATCAGCCGCGAGATCTCGGCCTCGGTGGCGAACTGGCGGCGGCCGTAGCTGGCCTTCAGCTCCGCCAGCTGCTCCTTCGACTTCTTGGGCTTGGCGGCGGCGTCCGGCGAGGCGGCGGCGGCGGCCGCCAGCTCCGTGCGGGACTCGGACGTGGACGGCTCGGCGGCGGCTTTGGGCTGGCTGCCGGGCACGCCGGCCACGGTCAGCGTGATGGGCGGGGCCACGGGGACGGCGCTGGCGTTGGCGGACACCTGCGTGAGCACCAGCCCCGGCTGGCCGACGATCTGACACGTCTGGAAGATGGACTGGAGGCCGTTGGCGGCGGCGGCCAGGTTGGCGGGGATGACGGTGATGGTCTGAGGGACGGTCTGAACCGTGCCGTTAAACTTCTTCCTGCGCGCCTCCTCCACCTGCAGACAGTACAGCAGGTCACGGAGCATGCTCAAAGTGCACTTTCCTTTAACCAGGTGTATGTGTGTGTGTGTGTGTGTGTGTGTGTGTGTGTGTGGGGGGGGGGGGGGGGGGGGGGGGCACTGACCTCCTCAGGCGTCCAGCTGACTCCATGCTTCAGCCTCTGAGCAGAGAACCAGACCTTGATCTGCTCCTCGCTGAACTTGGTCTGTGAAGACAAACCCATGATCTCCGACACCGACGGGTAGGGGAACCTGCAGACACACATTCACAACATTAACACTGAAGCCTTCAGTCATGTGACCTCTGACCCCTGACCTTCCTTTCACCTCATGGTTTATGCCTGTCCCTCAAATCTACTGGGTTGTGATTATTTTGCCAAACACATGTTGCTCATTAACATCTAAAGAAACTCTGTCATTCTTCATATAAACTGACTGATATCATGTCTGATAGCAGGACTGTGCAATTAATCACATTTCAATGTCGATGTTTATTTTGGCTCCCAACGATCACCAAAACAGTAGAATTGAGAAAAAATCATGATTTTGCATGTTCTGTTGAGCTGGTTCTGTCCTGTCGTGTAGGAACGCTCTGGTTTTGTCTTGCGGTCTGGATGATGACACATCCGCTCCCTCTGAAGCCACCAACAGCCAGCGGCAGCAGGTGCCGTGCTCTGGATAATCTGCCGCTGGATTGGAAGAATTCAGTGCGAGTAAAGGTGGCAGAAGGAGGGCAGCTACAGCGATTAGTGAACAAGAGCTGTTGAGGAAATCCTCAGCTACGCCCACCTCGATAATCCAGCCCTATAATCTATAATCTACAACCCGCCTCTATAATCCAGCCCTATAATCTATAATCTATAACCCGCCTCTATAATCCAGCCCTATAATCTATAACCCGCCTCTATAATCCAGCCCTATAATCTATAACCCGCCTCTATAATCCAGCCCTATAATCTATAACCCGCCTCTATAATCCAGCCCTATAATCTATAGTCTATAACCCGCCTCTATAATCAGCCCTATAATCTATAGTCTATAACCCGCCACTATAATCCAGCCCTATAATCTATACCCCGCCACTATAATCCAGCCCTATAATTTATAACCCTATGGCAGGAGGAGCGTCTGTGTCTCCAGAATACTAGGACCAGAGCTGTTTACATGCCTGTGCATAGATTTGTGCTGCCCCCTTGTGGTGGCCGTTACAGAGCTCGGTAGAACGCTGCAGAGTGCCACAACTAGCAAACACTGTCACAAACCAGATGACGTTAACCAGCTAGTGTTTCTGGCTAAAAACCTTAACTAGCTGCCCTACCAGCATGTTGACCTCAGTCATTTTCATTTTGCCTTTAATATTCTTGGACTGAGTTACTGCTGTAGCTGGAAATGTTCTCAATATATTTTGCCAAAATGTTGCCTACGTGTGGAAGTACACTTTATTGTTGATGTTTTTTATTTGTGGTTATCATTTGTACTTGACTACTTGTATATATATTGTTGATTTTAATAGTTTAAGAAGTACGACAAATTTCAGAATTTCAATTTTACAATTGTCAAAAGGTGTTACATAATCGTGATTTCAATATTGACCCAAATAATTGTGATGGGACATGTTATGGGACACAAGGAGGGCGCTGTTGAGTTCCTGTTAGGAGAGGTCTGGTGAAGGGCTGGGCTGATGAGGAGCAGAGAGTGCATAGTGAGGGTTTATAAACAGGGGTGTTATAAACAGGGGGTTATAAACAGGGGGTTATAAACAGGGGTGTTATAAACAGGGGTGTTATAAACAGGGGTGTTATAAACAGGGGGTTATAAACAGGGGGTTATAAACAGGGGTGTTATAAACAGGGGTGTTATAAACAGGGTGTTATAAACAGGGGGTTATAAACAGGGGGTTATAAACAAGGGTGTTATAAACAGGGTGTTATAAACAGGGGTGTTATAAACAAGGGGTTATAAACAAGGGGTTATAAACAAGGGTTTATAAACAGGGGGTTATAAACAAGGGGTTATAAACAGGGTGTTATAAACAGGGGTGTTATAAACAAGGGGTTATAAACAGGGTGTTATAAACAGGTGGTTATAAACAAGGGGTTATAAACAAGGGGTTATAAACAAGGGTTTATAAACAGGGGGTTATAAACAAGGGGTTATAAACAGGGTGTTATAAGCAAGGGTGTTATAAACAGGGGGTTATAAACAGGGGGTTATAAGCAAGGGTGTTATAAACAGGGTGTTATAAACAGGTGGTTATAAACAGGGGTGTTATAAAAAGGGGTGTTATAAACGGGGGTGTTATAAACGGGGGTGTTATAAACGGGGTTATAAACAGGGGTGTTATAAAAAGGGGTGTTATAAAAAGGGGGTTATAAACGGGGTTATAAACAGGGGGTTATAAACAGGGGTGTTATAAAAAGGGGTGTTATAAACGGGGGTGTTATAAACGGGGGTGTTATAAACGGGGTTATAAACAGGGGGTTATAAACAGGGGGCTATAAACAGGGGGTTATAAACAGGGGTGTTATAAACAGGGGGTTATAAACAGGGGGTTATAAACAGGGTGTTATAAACAGGGGGTTATAAACAGGGTGTTATAAACAGGGGGTTATAAACAGGGGGCTATAAACAGGGGGTTATAAACAGGGGTGTTATAAACAGGGGTGTTATAAACAGGGGGTTATAAACAGGGGGTTATAAACAGGGGTGTTATAAACAGGGGTGTTATAAACAGGGGGTTATAAACAGGGGGTTATAAACAGGGGGTTATAAACAGGGGTGCACTAACTGGTACGCAGGTACCAAGCTGACCACGCTCCAACCCTCCATGACGAGAACCGTTGCTCTACAAAGACCCGTTCATGACGCCAGGAGTTTGACTCTCACTGGGCTGGAGCAGCAGAGACCAGAGGGCGGGGGTGGAGAGGAGGGTGATGGATGGAACTTTTAAGACAGAGAGAGAGAGAGAGACAGAGAGAGAGAGACAGAGACAGACAGAGAGAGAGAGAGAGAGAGAGAGAGAGAGAGAGACAGAGACAGACAGAGAGAGAGACAGAGACAGACAGAGAGAGAGAGAGAGAGAGAGAGAGAGACAGAGACAGACAGAGAGAGAGACAGAGACAGACAGAGAGAGAGAGAGAGAGAGAGAGAGAGAGACAGACAGAGAGACAGAGACAGACAGAGAGACAGAGACAGACAGAGAGACAGAGAGACAGAGAGACAGAGACAGAGAGAGAGAGAGAGAGAGAGACAGAGAGAGACAGAGAGACAGAGAGAGAGAGAGAGACAGAGAGAGACAGAGAGAGACAGAGAGAGACAGAGAGAGAGAGAGAGAGAGGAAGCAGAGAGTCCCCTGAGGCAGTAGCAGCAGCCCTGCTCTCAGCGCTGCTCAGGATGCTGCTGTTGCCGTGGTTACCTGTTGTAGGCGCTAACGAGCAGCACGTTGTTGTCCATGGCGCTGTTGTAGGTGGGGATGCTGCTGATGGGGATGAGCAGCTGGGTCTGGGTCTGGGTCTGGGTCTGGTTCTGGTTCTGGGTCTGGGTCTGCAGTGCAGACAGAACCTGCGCCAGCGTCCCGGGCGGCAGGACGCCGCCGCTGGCTCCGCCCCCTTTGAGGTGCAGCAGGTTGGGGCTGTTGACCACGATGCCCTGCGGCAGCTGCACCTGCAGCGGCGCCGCGGCCGGGAGGAGGCGAGGGGCGGCGGCGGGGGGGGCGGGGGCGGCGGCCGGCGCCGGTGACAGCGTGGGCGGCTCCTTGTTCTCCTCGTCCTCGTCCTCGCTCTCCACCTTGATGACATCATCGGTGGCCATCTTGGCCAGGGCAGAGAACTTCTTGGGCTCGAGGCGGCCGCGGCTCCTCATGATGGGAGTCTTACTGAGCGCTATGCTGCCGCGGCGCTGAGGCTCCTCCTCCTCGTCCTCCTCCTCCTGCTGCTCCTCCTCCTCCTCCTCCTTGACAAAGCTGCCGTCGAAGGTGAGGTCGTTGACCGTCTGCTGGAAGATCGTCTCGTTGTTCCTCTTCACCATTGTACGAGTGAAGTTGTCTTCGCCAGGATGGAGACGAGCGTTGTGGGCCAACAGAGTGTCATAGCTGGAGGAGAGAGAGAGAGTCGGGGGAGGGGGGGCGTGGGGGGGCAGCAGAAGCTGTTTTTGTCTCTGAGGCCAAATCAGAGGCACGTGGAGCAGCTGTTCATTAACAGGAGCATATGAATAAAATAATTTAATAAATTAACTTGTTGAGCTCTGGTCGCTTGTGGAATTTTATCCTTTTGCTTCAACTGAGTGTTAGATAAGTTTCTGTTATCTACAATTTACAGAAATGCAGAAAACCTGAAACGTGTCTAAACCTGGTGAAAGCAGCTCCATCAGAACCTCTGAGATGTCTCTACCCCAGCTCCTCTCCTGAGCTGCTCCTCCACACGTGTCCATCTAGAAGCTGATCTCAAAGTGATGGAAACACTTTGTTCACATCTCCAGGTCACGTGACCTGACGTAGGGGTCACATGACCAGTTCCCTTCAGACCAGATGGACAGAGGAGGAGACTCAACTGTTTCTACATCTGATTCAAAGATCTAAGAAAACTATGTTCTGGACGTCCATCTTCCTCAGAGTGGAGGACCAGGACCACATGGTACCAGGGTTATTATGGGATGGAGCAGGACCACATGGTACCAGGGTTATTATGGGATGGAGCAGGACCACATGGTACCAGGGTTATTATGGGATGGAGCAGGACCACATGGTACCAGGGTTATTATGGGATGGAGCAGGACCACATGGTACCAGGGTTATTATGGGATGGAGCAGGACCACATGGTACCAGGGTTATTATGGGATGGAGCAGGACCACATGGTACCAGGGTTATTATGGGATGGAGCAGGACCACATGGTACCAGGGTTATTATGGGATGGAGCAGGACCACGTGGTACCAGGGTTATTATGGGATGGAGCAGGACCACATGGTACCAGGGTTATTATGGGATGGACCAGGACCACATGGTAGCAGGGTTATTATGGGATGGACCAGGAGCACACTCTACCTGGAGGTCATGAAGACACCTGCAGCAGCAGGTTTAGACATTTTGTAAAAAAACTGATGAAAACACACCGAAGCAGATGTCGCAATTTCTTAAAAATGTCTGTGGTCTGTGTGTTCCACAATCAGAGGACTCTCATGTCCCTGTGTACAGGGTTGGTGTGAAAGCACCATTAGAGGCAGTTTCACCTCCTGTATGTGTGTGTGTGTGTGTGTGTGTGTGTGTGTGTGGACCTCTTGGTGTGGTAGTCACACTCCATGCAGACGTAGGAGGTGTTGAGGACCACGTCGGGGTGCTGGCTGTCTACGTGCATGGTGAACAGGTTGAGCTCGGAGGTCTGGAAGCTGCAGTACTTGCACTCGTATCCTCCCTCTGCCATGTTGGCCTCCAGGAAGTGGTCAGATACCAGCGTGAGCTCAGCGTCCTGGCCGCGCTGCTCCAGCAGGGCACACGCCTCCCCCGAGGCCGCCGGCCCCTCACCGTCCTCCGCCTCGCCAGCGTCCTCCATCTCCTGGTCGGAGTCCACGGTTTCCCGAGGAGGAACCATGCACGGCGTGGTGGACTTCCTCCTGCTCGCCATCCTGAGCTCTGGTGAGGTTGCGGATTGAAGACGATCAGATCACACCACCGCCGTGTCCAGGATCCATAAAGCTGGAGGAGGTCAGTGGAAACACTCCCTCTCTGGACTCCTGCAGGAGCACAAGAAGGAGACAGTTAACAGGGAGGTTTCGTGTCTGGGCTGAGGCATAGAGCAGTCTGGCCTCAGTCACATGATGCAAACATGGAAACAGTCTACACACTGACATCACGTCTTCCTCTGCTGACGTTTAGTCACGTAAAGCCACGTTAGGTCACAGAAACAGTTCCTCTCCACCTGCTCCGGGCCTTTCACTTATAACACAAGCAACCACCAAAAACATGGGATCTCAATACCAAGGAGCGTCAAGACCTGCAGTATTTTGACAGGTTTGTGAGGTGTCGATTGTTTGACCACGCTGCCCTGGGTCATGTCCAAAACAAGATGGAGACGAGGAGCAAGAAGAAGAAGAAGAAGGGTGCTTCTAGGATGAGGCAGAGAGTCTGGAATATGACTGGAAAATCGTACAGGCATCAGACGTGGTTCGAGAAGGAAGCATGATGCAGTTACTATGGCAACATCTGGATGGCCAGGCTGCTGTTGTCCATGTGAACAGTCATTTACCAGGTCCATCTCGATCAGCTGATCTTGCTCGACTCCATGAGGGGCAGCTGTCAGCTGTCACCAGCTGGACAGAGGCACACAAATAAACAAACAAAAAAGCAAACAAAGTAGAGGAACGGATGAACCCCTACCCCTACCCCCCCCCCCCCCCCACACACACACACACACACACACACACACACTAACCCTACCTGTCCGGTGTGTTACCCCTCTCCCCCCGGTGTAAATCCCACCCCTACCCCGGTACCCCGCAGTCCCCCCGTCTCCTCCCCATACCCACCTGTCCCGGTCCCCCGGTATGTCCAGGTATGTCCCCCCGGTATCTCCGGGACTCGTTAGCCTCTTTAGCTGCTTATCTTCCGCGTCGCTGCTGCCGCCGGACCCTCCGCGGCTCCATCCGGGTCCTAGCGCCCGCCCGCCGCGCGCTGCGGCGCCGCGGCCGCCGGGGGCCGCATGATGGGGCTGCTCCTGGGCTGGGGAGACGGTTTACCGGGGAAAAGCTCCGGCAGGACCGGAGAGACACCGAGACCAAGACCGAGCCTGGCGGCGGAGCCGGAACACCCCACCTGGCACATCCGGGGCACGCCTGTCACAGTAAAAGCACGGCAGGAGTGTGTGTGTGTGTGTGTGTGTGTGTGTGTGTGTGTGTGTGTGTGTGTGTGTGTGTGTGCGCGCGCGCGCGCGCGCGCGCGCGCGTATGTATGTGTCTGTCTGTGACGAGCAAGAGTGACATTCACCACAAATCTGTAGTAAAGATGATCGCGGGATTTGCGGAGTTTCAGAGTGGTTCGTCCCATAAACCCAGTGTAACGTTGTGTTCAACAGGCCAACACGGTGGCTCCTTCATACCTGGCTGTGGCGGCACTCCGACAGTGAAGCTGGAGTCTTCAGTCTGTTTTCTGTTGATGAATAAGACCTTCGCGGGTTAATTTATTTTGAAGGTGTCGCTGTAGTGGGAATGTGCGTCCTGACGTCACGGACAGACAACGGTTGCACGTTGCGGTCCCGCGCTGTCAGCGTCATGACGTCACTGAGCCCTACGTCAGACTGCAGCAGCGAGTACACGGAGTACCAGGTCCTTGCTGGAGTTGAACTGAGTTTAACCTCAGCGCTGAGGGTTCAGGGCCGTTCAGGGCCCAGAACTGTTTATTTTACACTGGAAATTAGATTTGTGAACATTACGTGTCAACAAATGAGTCAGTTTATGATCACTAGAGACTGGAATGGCTGGCAAACAAACAAGACACAAAGACAGTTAAACACATGAGTTCAGGATTTATTCAAGGTTAAATGATTCTCCATGGTCACAAGAGTTGCAAACTGGTCATAATCTTAACACTCTATTATAAATAACATCCAACAGAATAAATACTGAGGTACTGAAAGGTCTTAATGTATTGAAATGTACAAACGAGGGGTAAACGTTCCTGTTGTGTCACTGAGGTTTTATTGAAATGAAGAGATCAAGAGAAGCTGTCGATTTCTTTCTTCATTTCCTGGGGAATAAACAACAGTTGGTTTTAATGATGTAAAGATTTAAAGATGTGAATGAATCCTCACGGTGTCTTCTGCTTACAAGATCATTTTCATTATTAAATATTTCAGGGAGTTTTGATTCTGTCGAGGTAAAGGGAGCTGTTTCTGTTCAGACACACATGGAGCTGAGAGAAGCCCGTGTGTGTGCGTGTGTGTGTGCATGTGTGAGAGAGAGACAGAGAGAGGGAGAGCGAGCGAGCGAGCGAGGCTCAGACCTGTGTGAGCTGTGTCTTGTTGTGGTCGTGCCGGTGTCTGTAGATGCACTGAGCCAGCAGAGCGTACAGCTTCTCCAGAGGCTCCACATCAGCGCCCTCTGTTTTAGCTACGACTCTGCTGAGGAGATCCTGGAGGAGCACACACACACACACACACACACACACACACACACACACACACACACACACACACACACACACACACACACACACACACACACACACACACACACACACACTTCAGATTTCCAGGCTCTGGGAAGAATTGTTCAGAACATCTCTGAGCACAAACAGCTGGAGACTACTGATGTAAAAAGATGGTTTTAATATCAGCAGAGACACCCAATCAGAGCTCAGTCTATGTGTGGTTGCCACATAAGCATTAAGGAGCCAGATCTGAGCAGGAACAGTGTAATATTCTCACAGTTACAAACAGGAAGTAGAACAGACTGAGCTCTCAACACACACACACACAGACACACACACACCCTGTTGCACTGACCCTCAGTTTGCTGTGATCCACCACCAGTGGGGGGGTGTCCTGGTCTTGGACCTCCACAGGTCGACCTGTTGGGAGCTGCTCCCGTTTGTGGACTCGGTTCTCACCGTGTTGACTCCTTCCTGGGGGGGCACAGATGTAGTTCAGGTTTTTGCTGGTGGAGGACGTCTCTGCTAGGTCCACGCTGAGCTGCAGCTCAACGGGCCAGTGAGTGAAGCTCAGAGACACCTGGTGGTGGCATCACAACACGTCTCACACCTTCTGACCAGTGCTCAACAACCCCCGCAGTTGAATGATCTGCCAGGTATTTTCCCATTGATTGCTCCATCTATGAAATCCTCTCCAACATTACTGCACTCTCCTCCTTTTGTCAGCTGAAGAATGTAGAGCAGGAGTCACAGCTGCTCTGAGGTCTGCTGAGATGGAGCTCCAGGGATTGTCTCCTCGCTTTACGTAAAAGCTTCTGGTCAGAGACTGAGCTTCAGATTAACTCAAGTTGGAACCAGGTCAGTTCAACTTCCTGCTCATGACTCAGTGAAGGTCCCTCCAGAGGTTTGCACAGCCCAAAACCCTTAGGGCAGGATGAGCAGGAGGAGCAGCAGGAGGAGCAGCAGGAGGAGCAGCAGGAGGAGCAGCAGGAGGAGCAGCAGGAGGAGCAGCAGCAGTCAGGAGCTTCAGCTGAGCTCAGTGAACAGACCTGTCCTCGCCGGGTTCCTGCGGAGCTCTGAGGCGTGTTGTGATCTCTGGGTCTGGACGCGGCGGCGAGCCTCTGGTCGCTGCCCGCTCCTCATGGCTCCGCCCCCGATGTGGGCGGAGCCATTCAGATGCAGGTGCAGCCTGCTGGAGGTGGTTCTGGGTCTCTGCTCCCCATCGCTGCTCTCAGAAGAGGAGGAGGAGGAGGAAGAAGGGGAGGAGGAGGAAGAGGAGGAGGAGGAGGGGGAGGGGGAGGAGGAGGAAGGGTCAAGTGTTGCCCCTTGCTCCTCTGAGCTGCAGGTGGAGGAGAAGGAGGAGGAGGAAGAGGAGGAGGAGTTGGGGAACACTGGCTTCTTCTTCTTGATCTTCTTGATGACTCCTGTGCTCCACTTGGACTTTTTCTGCCGTTTGTAACGAGTTTTCTTACGCGCTGCAAAGAGAAGGAGGTGGACAGACAGAGCACGATGAGGGCTACACACCTCCTCCTCCTCCTCCTCCCTACAGCTCTCCTCCTCCTCTTAAATCAAGGTGAAAGAAGAAGACTAAAAACTGATAGTCAGAAGTTGGTGTGATGCGCTGAGGCCTGTTGAGAAGGTTCTCCAGCTGTGCTCAGACCAGCAGACCAGCAGGTCCTCAAGCATCACCACCTCTGGCCCCCAGGCTGTTCTCCTCCTGAACTCTCTGAACTCTGACCGCGAACACCTCACAAGAATCATGACACGCTCCTAATGCTCAGTGCTATATATAAATCTATACTGTCTATGCCACAACACACAGCAGAGTAGTAGTAACGATGGAAACATGCTCTGTGCTCGTACGTCCGGAGGCTGAATCATCTGAAACCAGCTAACAGAGACACGTGTTCTACCCCGAGTCCATCCTGATCAATGAGCAACAATAGATCCTCCTCCTCCTCCTCCTCGACTCCTTCCTCAGTGTTTCCATGTCTCTACATGTCTGAAAGTCGTGATCATCTCTGCATGTATGAATCTATGTGGGATGGAAGGAATCGTTTGTTTGTTGGGCTGCTTCCTTCTGCGTGGCCAGTGTTTCATAGATACTGTTCTGATCGGCTGATTCATTGATTCATTCATTGATCAGTCCATAGCTTCTACAGGAGGAACACAGAGTCAGACTCACGGCTTGGTCCGGACCTCCTGCAGACGCCGTTGCTGGTGTGTGTGAGGGTGTTGCAGCTGGCGGCTGACAGCAGATCAGAGGACAGAGAGCCAGTTAGTCTGTTAGTCCAGAGCTCTGAGAACGGGTTCTGGTCCAGGATCAGCAGCTTTACCTCTCCTGGCTCGAGACTCCTTGATCTCCTCGCAGAGTCTCTCAAAGTCCTCGTGCAGCTCGTCCCTGATGATGGCTCGCACCGTGTCCATCAGGGCGTACGCTCGGTGCCGGATGTGGCGGTCTGACACACACACACACACACACACACACACTCAGTCAGTCTGAAGGTTCACCTGTGTCTCACCCTCAGACTGACCATCTGTCAGTAACAACACCAACACCAGGGGAGAGGCTCCGAGCTGATACATCTATGTCTCATTCTGTCGTCCTCTGATGTCTGAGCTTGACTGAACCTTTGATCTGACTGCCAGAGCAGAGCAGTGCAGGATGTCAGAGGGCAGACCCTGGTCTGACGGCTCATGGGGACTGAGTACAGCTGCAGGCTGTGATTGGCTGGGGCCTGCTGGCCTGCGGCGGCTGCCTCACCCACGGGCTCGCTGTCGGGGTTGTACTGCAGCGCGTTCTGCCAGATGAGGTCGGCGTCCTTCATGAACTCGGCCACGGTGACGTACTTGTGTGTGTCGATGTTGCTGAGCAGCGTGGACAGGTCCATCGGCTTCTTCACCACCATCAGGTAGTCAGGGACCTGCAGGAGAGGGAGGGGCTGACAGGCTGACAGGCTGCTCACCCTCTGAGCTGCATTCAGTCTAATACCTTATCATTTAGAGCTACAACAAACAGCTACTTTGTTAGTCACTTTATGGTGCATTGATCAAGTTGTTGTTGCAGTTCTAATGTAATTCACCTTTACGACTGAGGCCTGAAGACATGACCATCAATATTCTTAATGAGACAAGAGCTGGATTATGGTTAATGCATCATATAAACTGTTGTTACATATTTCATTCTCACTCCTGGTAAGACGTCCACATCATCACATCTAACCATAGTTTTAGGAAACACTTTTACAATACGTGGAGACAAAGAGACAAAGATCATGCCTCGTGATATGAGAATGTCCCTGATAGCTGAGGAGAAGGTCCAGACGGAGCTGGGACCTCCTCCGCTCACCTCCTCGATGTCCACAGGTCTGCTGAAGGCCTTGAAGCGTCGGTCCAGCTGCAGACGCTCCGTCACGCTACGCAGGAAGAGGCGGAGCTCCCGCAGGACGTCCTCCTCCTTCTGCTCCATGAGGAGGAGCTCCCTCTCTGTCAGCTGTCGAGGAGGAGGAAGAGGAGCCAGAGGGAGGACCTCTGTGGTCTGACTCACTGAGGAGAAGAGGGAGGAGGAGGAGGAGGAGGAGAGTCAACACTTATCACTGGGACTTTGCTTCACTCAGTGTGTGTGTGTGTGTGTGTGTGTGTGTGTGTGTGTGTGTGTGTGTGTGTGTGTGTGTGTGTGTGCGTGTGTGTGTGTGTGTGTCTCACCTGTGTGCTTCCTGGGGGGCGGAGCCTCAGCTGCCTGGTTCAGGAGGAGATCCTGGAAGAAGTTTGTTCTCTCGAGTGGAGAGGGAACGCTGAGGGAGTAAACCTCGCCGTACTCTTCCCGGAACAGAGGCTGGACCTGAGGAGACGGAACACCTGCAACTACAGCTTGACTGAAAACCCACCACAGGTCCAGAGCTCCAGGGCCAAGCCTTCATGTTCATTATGGGTCTGTTCATACACTTCATTGACTATTTGTATGGAGCAGAGAGTGTGAGGATGCTGTTCTTCACACAGTGTTTACACTCGTCATGTGAGTTGTAGTTATGGTTGTTTTATTTATTTAACTCCATGTTGCAGCTGTTTGACTACATGGACGTTTGTCTCTAGCTCAGAATCCTGAGACTGAAGCCTGAGCATCATGTTAGTGTGGGTGGCTGGATGTGAGGCAGCTGCGTGTTGTTGGGAGCGCTCACCTCCGGGTCCAGCTGCTGGTGCGGGACGCTGCAGGTGGCGAGGAGCAGGATGGGGCAGAAGGAGGGGATGCTGTCCAGCAGGCTGAGGAAGGAGGCCCGGAGCGAGGGCCCCGCCGTGTCCCACCACTGCTGGATGTGGGGGACGTACAGGATGCTGGGGGACGTCCGCTTGGCTTCACAGAACACCTGAGGACACACCATCAACACGCTCACTCCGGGTGCAGGTACATGTGGTGACCACCAGGTGTCGCCCCAGTACCACAGCATCGCTCAGGTAGAACCAGAGAGCTTGTGCTTATCAGTGTGTGTGTGTGTGTCTGAGTTTGAGTGTGAGAGTGTGTGTGTGTGTGTTTGTCTGAGTTTGAGTGTGAGAGTGTGTGTGTGTGTGTTTGTCTGAGTGTGTGTGTGTGTCTGAGTTTGAGTGTGAGAGTGTGTGTGTGTGTGTTTGTCTGAGTGTGTGTGTGTGTCTGAGTTTGAGTGTGAGAGAGTGTGTGTGTGTGCTTGTCTGAGTGTGTGTGTGTGTCTGAGTTTGAGTGTGAGAGTGTGTGTGTGTGTGTCTGAGTTTGAGTGTGAGAGTGTGTGTGTGTGTGTTTGTCTGAGTGTGTGTGTGTGTCTGAGTTTGAGTGTGAGAGAGTGTGTGTGTCTGAGTTTGAGTGTGAGAGTGTGTGTGTGTGTGTTTGTCTGAGTGTGTGTGTGTGTCTGAGTTTGAGTGTGAGAGAGTGTGTGTGTGTGCTTGTCTGAGTGTGTGTGTGTGTCTGAGTTTGAGTGTGAGAGTGTGTGTGTGTGTGTTTGTCTGAGTGTGTGTGTGTGTCTGAGTTTGAGTGTGAGAGAGTGTGTGTGTGTGTGTTTGTCTGAGTGTGTGTGTGTGTCTGAGTTTGAGTGTGAGAGTGTGTGTGTGTGTGTGTGTTTGTCTGAGTGTGTGTGTGTGTCTGAGTTTGAGTGTGAGAGAGTGTGTGTGTGTGCTTGTCTGAGTGTGTGTGTGTGTCTGAGTTTGAGTGTGAGAGTGTGTGTGTGTGTGTTTGTCTGAGTGTGTGTGTGTGTCTGAGTTTGAGTGTGAGAGAGTGTGTGTGTGTGTGTGTTTGTCTGAGTGTGTGTGTGTGTCTGAGTTTGAGTGTGAGAGTGTGTGTGTGTGTGTTTGTCTGAGTGTGTGTGTGTGTCTGAGTTTGAGTGTGAGAGAGTGTGTGTGTGTGTGTGCTTGTCTGAGTGTGTGTGTGTGTCTGAGTTTGAGTGTGAGAGTGTGTGTGTGTGTGTTTGTCTGAGTGTGTGTGTGTGTCTGAGTTTGAGTGTGAGAGAGTGTGTGTGTGTGCTTGTCTGAGTGTGTGTGTGTGTCTGAGTTTGAGTGTGAGAGTGTGTGTGTGTGTGTTTGTCTGAGTGTGTGTGTGTGTCTGAGTTTGAGTGTGAGAGAGTGTGTGTGTGTGTGTTTGTCTGAGTGTGTGTGTGTGTCTGAGTTTGAGTGTGAGAGAGTGTGTGTGTGTGTGTGTTTGTCTGAGTGTGTGTGTGTGTCTGAGTTTGAGTGTGAGAGTGTGAGAGTGTGTGTGTGTGAGTGTGTGTGTGTGTGTGTGTGAGTGTGTCTGGCTGTGTAACAGTGTGTCTCTGGGTGTGTGTGGGTACCTGGGCGCAGGCCTCCTCGGGGGACGTGCTGCTCACTGAGAACAGCTGGGCAGCGTCCAGGCTGTGGACGGTGAAGCGCTCCAGTGCGTGCAGCACGGCCGGGGCCAGGTGAGACGTCTGACCAGAACCTGCTCCGCCCGACAGCAGCATCCTGGGACGGTGGCTGGTCGGCTCCTTCACCGCACTCCTGAGGACAGAGGACAAAGGTGAGAGGACAGGGGTCAGGTCAGAGGACAGACGTCAGGGGTCAGAGGTCAGAGGGCAGGACAGAGGTGAGAGGACAGGGGTCAGGTCAGAGGACAGAGGTCAGAGGACAGAGGTCAGAGTCTTGCTGTTGCACTTCATCCAGAGGAGGAAACACTGTGAAACATCATCACAACACACAAACATTAGAGTCACGAAGCAGAGCAGAGTTTAGAGGAGACAGGAGGAGGAGGAAGAGGAGGAGGAGGAGGAGCTGTGTCAAGTCAGAAACAGTGAGGAGAGTTGAAGGTCTGTCTTGTTTCCTTCTCTATCGTGGTCTCTGCTCCACTGATCACTGATCAGAGTGATCAGAAGCTGCATTGATCGTCAGGGGTTTCAGGTTCCTCACATGGCAAAGTGCAGGAAATTCTTGGTCTTGGAGGTGGAGGGAGAAGAGATGCTGGATGAGTCGTGTCCACACAGACCGTCATACAGGATCCCAGAGGTCAGATCTACTGGGAACAGGACAAAGAGGAGGAGGAGGAGGAGGAGAAGGAGGAGGAGGAGCAGCTGCTTGTCATGAATTGCAGATGTTACATTCATTTACATGAAGGTCTTGAGACCGTCAGTGAGACACGTTCAGCAGAAACGTGATGTTGTGGTGTTTGTTCTTTGTTTGTTTACTCCACTAACTGTGTCCAGTTCCTCCTCGGATACTCAGATTCTTAGTGTCAGTTCATAATGAGTGAGTTAAGGACAGTAGTGTAGTTGATGATGGGTCAGTAGCAGATGAGCGTGTCTTCTAAAGCAGTAAGCTCATTAACTCAGTGAGACCATCTGAGGACATGGGGCAGTTGTGTGCTCCTCACCCGGCTCCCTCCTCCTCTTCATGCCCTGCTCGGCGTGAGGGAACAGCCTCTGCAGCGCCCCCAGCAGCTGGTCCAGGGCGGCGCCCAGCAGCGGCCGCACCACGGCCGCCAGCGGCTTGGCGGGGGAGGCGGCGAGGCGGCGGGAGGCGGGGGACATCTTCTTCATGGCCGCCAGGAAGTCACAGCTGCTGATGGCGATGGAGGACACGTCCAGCAGCAGCTTGTGGGCGGAGCCGTAGATCTGAGGGTAGCGGCGGCGCAGAGCGCTCAGAGCCGCCTCCGCACACACCGCACGCACATCTGCTCCAGAGTAACCTGGGGGGACATGGTTGTCTGTCTGTCCATCTATCATCTATACATCTATACATCTGTCCATCTATCTATCTATCTATCTATCTATCATCTATCTATACATCTGTCCATCTATCATCTATCTATCATCTATCTATACATCTGTCCATCTATCATCTATCTATCATATATCTATACATCTGTCCATCTATCTATACATCTGTCCATCTATCTATCTATCATATATCTATACATCTATCTATCTATCTATCTATACATCTGTCCATCTATCTATCTCTCTTTCTATACATCTGTCCATCTATCTATCTATCTATACATCTGTCCATCTATCATCTATCTATCATATATCTATACATCTATCTATCTATCTATCTATCTATTCATCTGTCCATCTATCAATCTATCAATCTATCTATCTATCTATCTATACATCTGTCCATCTATCTATCTATCATATATCTATACATCTGTCCATCTATCTATCTATCTATACATCTGTCCATCTATCATCTATCTATCATATATCTATACATCTATCTATCTATCTATCTATCTATCTATCTATACATCTGTCCATCTATCATCTATCTATCATATATCTGTCTATCTATCTATCTATCTATCTAACTATCTATATATCTGTCCATCTATCATCTATCTATCATATATCTATACATCTATCTATCTATCTATCTATACATCTGTCCATCTGTCTATCTATCTATCTATCTATCTATCTATCTATCTATCTATCTATCTATCTATCTATCTATCTATCTATCTATCTATCTATCTATCTATCTATCTATACATCTGTCCATCTATCTATCTATCTATCATATATCTATACATCTATCTATCTATCTATACATCTGTCCATCTATCTATCTATCTATCTATCTATCTATCTATCTATCTATCTATCTATCTATCTATCTATCTATCTATCTATAC